>BSBK01002304.1:0-172240 GCA_027943335.1 Chamaecyparis obtusa | reverse complement strand
TATATATATATATATGATATATATATATATATATATGTATATATATATATATATATATATATATATGTATATATATATATATATATGTATATATGTATATATATATATGTATGTATATATGTATATATGTATATATGTATGTATATATATATGTATGTATATATATATATATATATCTTATTGTAAAAATAATTAATTAATTTTATTTATATATATCTGATTTTTTTTGGATTTTTAAATTTATTATAAGTTTTTTTTATGTGGTTTCTTTTATATATATATATAAAAATATTAGAAATAATAAATATAAATAAAATGAAATAAAATTAAAAATAAAGTTTTTAATAATAAACAAATAAATAGATAATACAACCATGGTAGAAGTTGGAAATATAAATCTATGTATATATCTATTTTATTTAATGCATTATTTCTTTTTTAGTATTTTGTAATTTTACTCTATGATTATTTGACTAATTCTGATAAATGAAAATGTAGAGAAAATATTTAATTATTAATTAATATACATTATTAATTAGTAATTAAGAGAATTGGTTTTACTTATTAAAATGAGATTTTTTATGAAATTATATTGCCTTAGTAATTATTAATCGGGAATCAATTTATTTTTACTTAACATTATAAATTGATTTTCTTAGTATTGGAATTTAATTCGATAATGTAATTATAGTTTTTGTTAGTGATTCTTTAATAAATTAATTTATTTAATGGTACTTTACAAATTAGTTTATTATTAATTAAACTCTTATGTATGATTTTCCTTCTGTGTTTATGGTTTAGGAGGGTATCTTTTTATGTCATCCTTTTAGGATTGTTACTAGAGGCGCGGTTAGGGTTAATGTGTGTGTTTGTTTCCCTTGCATACTTTTGTGGCATTTGATTTTATTATAACCCAACCTTATAAAAGTTTGATTTTATTATGATGGAAGTTGTTTATGTATGTTCCTGTTATATCTTGAACCAAATTTTGATGTTATGATTCATAATCACCTATGAGTAATGTTTTCAGATGTATGAACTTAGGGTAGATTATCTAGGTGTTAAACAGGAAGTGGCTTGCTTTGGAGGTTCTAGAGCCCAAAAGTGGCTATCTAGGTATCCTTAGCTAGTTAATTAATTAATTGATAATATAATTAAATGATGTTTTAAAATAAATTAATAAGATAATAGATTCCGCGTCCATGCCTTGAATGCTAGCATAGCCTAAGGATGGGAGTGAGTGAAGATTCTTTCCCGTCTAGTAGTGGCGGTGAGTTCTGGCATGATCGACTATCCTTGTCTACATGAGAGGATTTCAAGTTCTACATATGATTACACTTGGAGTCGGAGTCCAGTGAGATCGTCCCAAGGGGTTGACATATGTGATGGCACTTCCCTAAATTCATCTTAGGTTTCCTATGTGTGTTGGTTTCCTCTGGGTTAGTATGTGTACCTTTGAGTTATTGAGTTGTACCCTTAAGATAAGAATTTCTAGGACCCTTTCTTAGATTTACCTGATGATTGATTTTGGTATTGTTATCCGAGTGGGGTTTGATGTTATCTCCTCAATACGATGGGAGTGGAACCACAGGTTTCTATGAGCTCTAGAGGTATTGATTATTTTACCATTTGAGACTCTGACATTCCTGTACCAGTGTTGGATGATCCTTGTTACGGTTTCTTCTTATCTTATCTTCCTTGGGAGACTTATTTATATTCTTTCTTTATGTGTAGTTTGTACTCAGTTTAATTTGCATACCCTGTGACTTGTGTAGTGGATGTGGGTGATCATGTATACTTTATTATTTAGATGTATTTATAATGTACTATGTAGAAGATTTAGATGATTATTGTTCTTAATAGATTAAATTGTATTTATGTAATTCTACATTAAGGAAATATTGAGATTTTTAATCTGATATTGAGACCATGTTTATGTGTATATATGGACTTTATGTTTTACTTCCTCTTTGTTATTCAATACTGTTTGTAAACTCTTAAGAAAAAAAATTTAATATGTAAACTTAGTAACATGTTTTAGGTTAATATCTCTTGGGTTCCTTGGCAGGGCATTACAGGAACAAAAATAGATAACACCAAACCTAAACAAATATTCATCTATGATGATGCAAAACAAGACTTGCAAGCATCTTCTCTATTTTCAAGAAACCCTAGATATATATAGATTTGTTTTTTGACAGGGGATTTCAAACCTCCACTCAATACTTTCAATACCTGGTAGAGATCTCAAAAAAATAGAATACCAAACTCATATTAAAAAAACCAAAATTGAAATCCATAACCACCTTCTATTGACATCTTGACATTCTAAACAAAATTATGCAATAACATCTTACAAAGATTAAACTGTGTGATTTCTATAACCATTTTATGTGCAATATAAGTTGCTGCAACAAATGTAGCTCCTTTACAATTTTGAAAATAAAATGCATTAGTGATTTCATAGGCGACATACCTCAAAACTAGATCAACAAGTGTATCTATCAAGAGACTGCACTGAACTCTTTTGATACTAGTCAATTCTATAATTCCTTAATTTTACTATATTCTTTCTTGGTGGGTCTCCAACACTACACAATCCAATGATATCCTCAATTACATATTTTTTTATTGCATAGGGTATATCCAACACCAACTTTCATCCCTAAACTGACTCATAAAAAATAGAATAGACTCCTTGTCATTGAATGAGAGAAATTCTTCCCAAATATCCAAATCTTTAAGCTATAAACACTCTACAATTCTTCTACTAACAACCCAACTTCCATTTGTCAAATTTTATCATGATCAAATTCCTCCAATTTTTTCTTCTTCAAAATCCTTGACATGATGACATCAATATCATGAACAACCAATTGTGATTATATTTTCACACTTGAGTACTTTATCTCAAACTCTCACAAGATCTGCTAAAAACTTGATTTTTCTCCTTGTAACAGTGAAAAATGATTCAAAAAAAATGCTTTTATAATTACGATCCTTCATAATTACAATTCTCATAAAAAATTAATATTGTTGATGCGACCCATTCGTATAGTGCATAACAATCAACCAAAATAGATATAATCATTTTTTTAGCATTCAACATACTGAAGATAAGCCAATTGCAACTAAAATCACTTCAAAGTAGGGGAAGTGATTGATCTAGCATTATACTACACCCCCTAAGTCAAAGCATTTGGCTCAATTAATAGAAGATCTAGTATGGGGATCTGGTACCATGGGACGCTCTTCACCAACATATTTCTTCTTCCATACCATGATTGTCTTCAGAAATTTGCTTGAAACTGCATCATTCATATCATTCATAGACTTCACTAGAGAATCAACAAATTTGCAAGTGTTAGCATAATGATTAGTCTAACCAGATTTGAAATAATTATCATTCCTCTATCCTAATATTATTGACTGAACTCTATATTTGCATTGATTAGCCTTGTGACCATAATTACATGACATACATAGAAATCCTTGTGAAAGATATTGTTCAAATTCCATTTCTCTTAACTGTATAAGATACTTGACTTCTACATTGATTTCCCTTATGACTAAACTTATGAAAACTAAAGCATTGAACTTTATGGTCCTTCCTCATGTTGCATTTAATAGTCTTATGACCAAAACTCTTGCATATGAAACAGTAACTGTTAAAATATAAGTACCTTTGAGCATTCATTTTCCTAAGAAGAGACCTTTTTGTAGATGTATTTGAATTAATGACCTTGCTTGTTACCTCACTCTTTTCTTTTTCTTTTGTTTCCCTGTCTTTTCCTTGGTTCTTCAAATCTGAACACGCACCAGTGAAACCCAATCCTTCCTTGTCCTTGTGACTTTTCTATAGGGATAAAAGTTGATCCAAGATGGTATTTCTTTCACAAACCCTCCCTTCAGATCTCATATTCTTTAATTCCTAATCCATCTTTTCATTTTTATCTGACTTTTCTTGATGATGTCTTTGAGATTTTCTTTAGTTTTCCTTCATCCCTCTATTTTTTGATTGATAGTGGTCTTTATATCTCCTTCAGTAAGATCTTCCAATCTTCAATCTCTACTTGAACTCTTCCTTGATAAATTCCTTAGTATTTTTACTATCTCTCAGTTGTCTTTTCTAGATTTGGTTCCTTTTCTTTTGAATCCTTCCATTCATAACTTACTTCCTTGTGCCTTTATTTGAATTTATAGATTTTATCTTGTAGCTTTGAGATAGATGCATTCACTTCCTTAGGGTTTTATTTCAGCTCCTCATTTTTTTGATTTAGTGCACTCAATGTCACTCATCATGGTCTTCCAATATTCATTAGAATAGTATTCTCCTTTCATCTACTCAAAGACCCTAGATCTCCCTTAAGGGGTTAAACTTTATCTACAACAGGACCAAAATTTGATACTAATTGTTGAACAGGTCCGAATAACTAAGATGGAGGGTGGATCACTTATTCCAAAATATTTTATAAAACTCTCATTGATTTTTTATACACAAACTATTCAAATAATAATACTAATAAAATCATGAAAGAACAATAGAAATGAACACCATAACACCAGATATAACATGAAAAATGAAGATGGTAAAAACTATGGAGAAAGCTAATTCTCGTGAAATGAACATTGGTTAAGGTGATTTTTATAGCGGGGCTCACTTTCAGTTCTGTCACTACTAGTTGGCTCACTGTCAGTCGGAGTGACTAACCTAATACAAAAGATGCATTACAAAATATGTCTTATAGACAAAATGTGAATTGACAAACTTTCATCTGCATATGCATAAAATAGTTTTAGTTGATATTACAGTAACCACTAACAATAGTAGATCCAATACAGATCTTCTGCCAACATATATCAAACTTCTGCAATATAATATGTAAATCCTTCTCTCGACACCACGGTAAAACTTAATTTAATTTCCTTCTTAGACACCGCTACTGGATATTCACTGAAACAAACTCGCACAATATCACCTTCGTCTCCCTTTATCTTAATTCTCATGATTCAGATACAAAATGATTTCTCTATTTATATATACATCTGATACAGGTAAATACGTATGTTGTCCAAGACACAAAATATGTCAACTTCAAAAAGATATTATAATTTATTACGCTACCATCGAACCTAAAAAAATAATCCATACATATGAAATCCTCATACCACATTACCGCATGACCTAAAGATAGGCTACCCTTAAGATATACATGTTACATAGCACAATTATCAAAAGATAAGTAAAAACATGGAGTCAACAAAATGTGACAACCAAGTCCATGACTTGATCAACAAAACTTCTAAACCAACCAATAGATGAAACCCAATAGAGAATGTCCAAAATCAAGATATAATAATTGTACCAAAAGCATCTGATTAGCTGCATGAATATCCAAGTAGCAGAAATACATGAAAGAACTCTAAAATATAGTAGCAACATGAATCCATTTGAACCTTCATACTAATAATCAACAAACATAGAAATGATAGAAAAATATATATCTCAGTAATGGGAATAATGAAATACATCATTATAATCAAATAATACATATAAGAATTTGTTTAGCACATAGCCAAAACCAAGATAACCAACAAATATCCAATCGGTACAGACATTTACTGGTATAGAAGTTTTGACATCAATGATAACACTACCAAGCATCTTCTCATTATGTTCAACATAATATAATAGGAAAGTGGAATAACCAATGTAACAAGTTGGAATATTGAATTTGGGTTGAGTTATACAAGCTAATTATTATTGTAAGAATGAGACACTTTGATCTAGGTTATTGGTAGTGGATGTGGTAGATATGTTTGAATGGGAGTAGGTAAGTGAAGGATTATGCTAAGTAGATAAAGGAGACGGTTTGTAAATATATAAAGAAGACTAAGGGGAGGTATATAAGAGTTTTTATTTATAGAGATCTCTCTGAGGATATATGTGCATGATCAACATTTTGTGTTGATGTATCCATGATAGGTTGTGTATGTTAGAGTAATAAAGTGTTTTCTTATTAATTGAATCATATTGATTTAATTATTAAGTCACTTATTACCTCTTTCTACTTAAGCTAAACTTTAGGCATATAATAATTAATTTCTTTATTAATTATTATTATGCAACCTAGGGTTTTCCCTTTTTAGGGTTTCATATCTCCTTTTATAAGGATTAATCTCTTTTGTAATGTTAATTGTGAACATTCATTTTTATTGATTTGCAAATTTTGTTTTTGCACATCAAGGATTTGTCCTCTCTCGTGGATCCATATGTTCAGGTCTCCATAGCTGTTTGCTTCTCTCTCTTTCTGTGACAGGTGTTTGCATGCAGGTGTTATTGGGAGTTGTGGGTTTTTTTATCATCAACTCCAATATGGTATCAGAGCTTCAGATCTATTTGCCCATGTCCTCTCTTGAGATATTTGGCTGTGTTTGTCAAATCTGAGCTTTTTAGAGGGTTTTCTATTAGATCTGGGGGGGACCTCTTTTTCTGGTCATCTTGGGTTCAAACGGACCTCACCATTGTGTTCAAAGAGCCCAAGAACCCCCAAATCCATATAAACTTTGTCCAATTTGGACAAAGTTGGAATTTGTGGCAAATCTTTTTTGTAGCTGGCCCTGGAATAGATCCCGAGGCACTTTGGGCCCAAAAGGACCTTACCATTGAGCTTGCAGTGCCCAAAAACCCACAGATACATATAAGGCACGTCCGATTCAGACAGCTTTGCATTTATGGGTCATTTTTTTGTACAAGATGGTCTGGCACGCTTCCTAAAGTAGAATTTGTATGGACTGACATGCTTCCCGAGGTAGAATTCTATGTCTTGTCATGCAAATTGAGGCAACAATTTTACTACCTGTCTCACAAATCAAGGAAAACATTTTGGCACACAAATTGAGGCAATAATCCGTACGACCTAGCACAAATCCTAAGGCGCACATGCGATTTTGTAAAAAAAATTTAGGGCAGTGACGACCATTTGGCCATCAAATTTAGACCTATCATTTGATGACATCAGCATGCATCATCATCATTTGCATCATTTTTGGGCCCTCCAACGCAACAGTTGGTATTTTGCTCATAACTTGAGCATACAGTGTCGAAATTGGGAAAACGAGATATTGTCAGAAAGCTAGTTCCGAGCTCTATCCAAATATGGAGGTTTGAAATTTCTTATTTTGATTTTTTGATGGTGTTTCTTACTGTCAAAGCCAAACGTTCATTTTTGCACTCTAGGAGCTCTATCTTACGCATTCGGACTCCGTTTTGAGAAAATGATATCTCGTTGGAAAGATTGTTCTAAGAGATTTCCAGTACTATGAGTCTTTTTTTCAGATTTTTCTCCAAGTATATTTTATTCATATTTTTGCATTTTTGCAATCTGGTGGATATCTCAGATGTTTCAGGTCCTGGGTTCTCTTCCCTTCGAGGGATGGCTCATATTAGGTTGTTCGTTTATTTCAACAGCCTTCACTATTCTTTGAGTAGTGTATGTACTTCACTTTTGTAGCATTTTTTTATTCACACACACTGAGATAAAGTGTCATTCTATTGCATGTATGATATTTTACACATGTTTGTGCTCTATGTACTCGCACTCCATTATAAAGTGCCAAGGGGGTTTGATGTTTTCATTTGTTTTCCATCTACTTTTTTCATCTGAGTGTTCCTCCAACAAAATTACCCTCAAGTATCTTTATTTGTGTTTGTACTCTCTCTGCACATTCAATGTTCTTGGTATCATGTAGTTCATATTGGATGATCTTTTCAGTGTATCTATCATTACTCCCCTGTCAGCATTATGGGGGGGTTTCTACGGTTGGTTCTACTGCTTCCTTGGTTCGATAGTGTGAGCTATGTATTCAGTATTTGATTCTATGTACTAGGCGGATGCAATGGCTAGGTACCTATGCATTCCAGTGAGATGGATCATTTACCATATGGACACTCTTTCTTTCCTATTTTTGGACGCACTCTTCTAGCTTTGATTGATTAGCTCTTGAGACTTTTGATGTTTTTTATGCCATCTTTATTTTTGAGTTCAGGTGTTTGCCTTTGTTTGCCTCCTGATTCGAGTAGTGTCATTTGAGGGCACTCATGTAAATTATAGTATTTTGTATCTTCGACTTCAGTTGTTTTCCTTTGTTTACCTCCTAATTCGAGTAGTGTCATTTGAGGGCACTCATGCAAATTATAGTCTTCTCTATCTGGTCATATTTCAGTGGAGGATCTTCAGATCATTAGTTACTTCTTGACAGAGTTTGTAGCTTCTTGCTTCAGTGATGTTGTAAATGTTCAGCTTTGTTCCTATTTTCTAGAACATTCCTAGTTTTGGAGGCTTCTTCAGTCCTTTAGAGTAGTCTTTGTCTCTTTTTGGAGTAGAGTTTTTCCCATGTGGTTTTCTCTATTTCTCCGCTTTATAGAGACTCCCTTTTGTACTTGGTACCTGATCAGACCTTTTATTGTCGGGACCCATTTGCTTTCAGTAGTTCTTTCTAGGTGTTTAGCTTCTCCCAAAGTTCATCTTAGGGGGGGGGGGCGTTAGAGTAATAAAGTGTTTCCTTATTAATTGAATCATATTGATTTAATTATTAAGTCACTTATTACCTCTTTCTACTTAAGCTAAATTATAGGCATATAATAATTAATTAATTTATTTATTATTATTATGCAATCTAGTGTTTTCCCTTTTTAGGGTTTCAAATCTGCTTTTATAAGGATTGATCTCTTTTGTAATCTTAATTGTGAACATTCATTTTTATTGATTTGCAACTTTTATTTTTGCACATCAAGGATTTGTCCTCTCTCGTGGATCCATACGTTCAGGTATCCATAGTTGTTTGCTTCTCTCTCTTTCTGTGATAGGTGTTTGCGTGCAGGTGTTCTTGGGAGTTGTGGGTTGTTTTATCATCAACTCCAATAGTGTATATATAGGCATATGAGGCAATGATGTTTCTATAGGAATGGAATTGTCAACATGATCAAAAGGATTAGAAAAGTTAATATATTTGATAAAATTTTCAATAGGCAGGATATTATTGTTAACAATATATGAGATGTCGTGCAATGCATCCACACCATCTTCGTCACTTTTTGGTAAGATTTCCCAATTGGTTAGGAGATAGTTGCGTTAAGAATTCATCCTCATTGTGAGAAGTATGGGAAGAATGGTTCTCTACAACATTAGGTATTTCATGTGTAGGCATAGAGGTTTCACCTAAATTCCCATAGAAAATGCTAATTGACTTAGGCTCTACACCCTTAGTATTTAAAATTTTAGAAGTTGTAAGCCTATAATTATTTCACATGGTGATATTAGATGTAGGATGCATTGTCATAAGATTCATAGACAAAGGTAGATATGAAATGCATGTGTAAAAAATAAAAATTCTTAATAAACTGATCATTTAAACATTGCATAAAATGAAATATAATTAGAAATTTAAAATAACTAGGATCTCTAAATTCATAAAATAAACAAATGAAGCATATAGATCATACACAAATCAAAATTAAGCATAAAAATCAGATCTCAAATGAAAATTAGAAGACAATGCAAGCATATGTTAGGTTCACTAAAATATAAGGTGGTGAAATAGGGTTTGCTAGCCTATGCAAGAAATTTAGGAATCTTAGGCTCATTTCCCTTTTTTACATTGGAAGGATAATGATCCACTTGGCTCAAGGTATTTGGGCACATAGTAGATTCAGTTGTCCTTTTTTTGGAGTTGAAAATGACAATGTAATAATGAAAGAGAGATTAGAGGACTAGGTAAAGTATGGTAATGTAATAGTTTTCAGCATATACATCAATACAAAGATTAGATATGTAGACTTTGACAATAGATTTGAAGAATATGGACAAGGAGAAACATGTTGGTAACATCTAGGCAAAAAAACTAAGGAACTATGATGAGTGAGCTTGCCTAGTCCCAAACTACATAGTTCTATAGGTCTTCTAATTATCTATTTGAACCTAGATACATGACTCTCTAACCTTTTACCTACACATAAAAAGAAAGAATTTGTTGGGTTTGTTTAGGAATCAACCTTCAAATTAAAATCAACTAAAATGAAAATTAAAGCATGTTGAGATATAGCAAAATGATAGATTTATAAATTGAATGTTTATACCTTTGCAGGTCTTATTTGTGTTGGAGTCCTCATGAAGATGTTGATGTTGATATTTTAGCATTGAATTTAGGAATAGTTGATCATGAATGTTGTCATGAATGCTATAGATATGAAAATTACTACTTGTCTTCTATGCTTTGAAGGGTGCTTGATTGCTAGCTCTCAAAATGCTCCTGATTTCAAATGCTTTCACTTGAGTGTATCTTGAAATAGGTATATGTTGATTGCTATCAAATGAGGGGGGTTTAAGCTTTCTTTTATACCTCTCCCTTGTATTTCTTGTTAGGAGTGGGATAATTTTTTGCACTCCTACAACATATCAATTAGAGGTTTTGAATGTGTGCCCCAACTAATGGGACAAGGTATCCTTGAGCAACTTAGTGTCAAACAACGTCACCTTAGGCGACCTAGTTATCCTAATAATGGCAAGATTAAGGACGTAATGCCCAAAATATAGAGAAGAAGTTAGAATTTGAACCAGATCGAATAAAATCAAGTATGATCAGGCATAAGATGCTAGGAAGACTAAAGTGAGGCATATGTGAATAAGAAAATGTATGGGGATATAATTTACAATGCTTGTATACCCCTAAAAATGGTCAAGCAAAGTCAAAGAAAGCAATTGATGATCAAAGCAATGAATTAATTGAAAATCAAGCCATCAGATTAATCAAATCAAAAGGATCAAATAATTATGCAATTGATTTTAATCAATTAAATTTATAGTTTAATTAAATTTAATCCAACCCATTCAAATGGGAGACATGACTAAATCAATTATTTAAATCAAATAATTCTCACCTACCACATGAGGAGAAAATAAAATCAACCCAATGAGGTGAGAGTATTTGGAGCACAAGGATCACAAATAGCCTTTGTTATCTCCACCATCTAATTTGGCTTTGCGATCTTGACTATCCAACTTGTCTCTTTGTCCCAACATTTGAAACCACCAACCCAACTCTCATCTAATGATGAGTCAATCTAACTCACATCCAACTCACCTTCCTAATTTTGGGAATCCTTTAAATAGAGTGCATCAATAGAGTAAATGGATCCATTATCTTAGTGCATCATTACTCTAGTGAATTTGGTCTAGGTTTTCATAGCAATTTGAGTCATTTGAGTAATTTGATAATAATGGAGCATGTAGGATTGATTTCTTGCATTATTGAGCTAGATTAGGGATAATTACATCATAGATCATCTTTCTCATTCTAGAATTGTCACTAATGAATGCTTGAATCTAAAAACATTAATTTATCTTTCTAGTTAGAGTTCCATAAGATGTCTATTGTCTTAATTTCAATTCAATTTGGTTAAATAATTGTATTTCTTGCATTTGAATTGATATTTTGATGAACTAATCCTATGAAGATATATTTTCATACACAATGATACACATCTAATAAAAATTGAATGGAGCATGTAGGATTGATTTCTTGCATTATTGAGCTAGATTAGGGATAATTACATCATAGATCATCTTTCTCATTCTAGAATTGTCACTAATGAATGCTTGAATCTAAAAACATTAATTTATCTTTCTAGTTAGAGTTCCATAAGATGTCTATTGTCTTAATTTCAATTCAATTTGGTTAAATAATTGTATTTATTGCATTTGAATTGATATTTTGATAAACTAATCCTATGAAGATATATTTTCATACACAATGATACACATCTAATAAAAATTGATGTAAATCAAGACTAAGTTTATCAAACTACCCAATCTAAATACAAACTCGTCTCAAACATTATATATATAAAAAGAACAACATACAATTATATAGGGAGGCTGCCCTCTTCTATTCTATAGATGATACAAGTAGTCCCCACCTCCTTATAATAGGAGGTAAGGTGCCCCTTCTATCAAAACTTTGGGCAAACAGAAGTAGGTCGGTGATTTTCCTTATTTCACTATTATTTGACTCTCCTGTAATGTACTGCTTTGCTTTTTAATGCTAATTTCAACAGCCAGATGAAAATGGACTGTTATAACTATATTTATTCTTAGGTGGGTCAATCCCTCTCACCACTCTTCACCGTGTTGTAAATAAAATTTACATTTCAAAATCCCAACTTGCCCTTCCAATACAAATTACTCTTCGTGTTTCTAGTGTAGTTTAAATTGAAATCATTTGCTGTTTAAAAATCATTTGCCGTTTAAAAATGGGTAGATTCTTCCGTGCATTTAAATTTCCACCATTCAAAATTGAAATGGTTGTTTATGGACTTGTTGCGACTCTTAATGGCATTTGCAATAATTACAAACTATATTATTTGCTTTTTTAACTATCAATAAGGTAGTTCCTCAAACCAACACAACTTCACATTTTCCACTCATTATTTCTTTTAAAAACTTTCTATATTTTATTGTTTATTTATTTTTAAATGTATCAATGATAAATATATATAATTTTAATTTTATAAATAATATTCAACCTTCACATCATTATGTTCTTCATTCATGATTTATTCTTTTGAAAATTTTCAATATTTTATTATTTATTTATTTTTAAATATCTTCTAAAATCATTTTAGTACAGCTCACAAAAATTTTTAAAAAACATGTTTTTTTAATTCCTTACAAAGTTAAAAGTAAATATTTCAGTTTTACAAATACAAACCTAGTATCCCATGATGTTGAGAGATGAAAACAAAAATATAAGAAAATAATATCAAAAACATATTTGAAGAAAGAAAAGCATAGTTGAAGATAGAGGTGGATCGAAAGAGGGTGAGAAACATGTAGAATACATTTAACATTAATGTTAAAGTGAGTTTTGTGACAAGTTGATTAAATGAAAGCTGTTGTAATCAATTGTCATTTAATGAGTCAAGACATATAAGCTTAGGAAAAATAATTATTTAACAATAGCATTTGAATCTAATATAAAGACAAGTGTGACATACAATTTCTTAAGGGCAATTGAATACTTTTCTTCATTATTATTCAAAAGCAATAAACAAATAATTGTCAACACTTTGAACCTTTGAATTTAGAATTTTGTAATTGTTATAAATAACAATACTTTAGTTGACTCTTAAGTCTTGAGCCTCCTTCACCATAAAGGTCCTTCCATCCATTTGGCTCAATTCCATATAGTAAGGTACACCTCATTTTTCTTGTGGAAACTACATAAACTATAAAAATATGTTAAAAAAGATGTTTAGGTTAACAAACCAACATGATAACAAAGAAAATTTAGAAGATTACCTAAGAAACATTTTTTTTTTCAAATATCACTAAGCTGCTATACTAGGCCTAAATTAGAAAGTTGAAGCATTGAAATAAGCATTAGAAGCCATTGTTATGATTATAAGGCACAAGCAAATCAAAGAGTTTGCTTTAAACTAAAGACAACAAACAAAAATACAGAGACAAGAAAGAAATCAGGCAACCATATTCATTCAATAACATATTTGATGGTTTTAGATGACAATAGCTATGGTAATTTTTTTAAAAGGGAAGAAACTCCTTTTAACTTGGTGATACTATCTTGAATTTGGATCAATTGGTTGATGCATTTAGGTTTAGAGAAATTTTGCCTAGAAATTATTTGTGGAGAGCCTAGTAACTAGCATCTGGAATAGAACTCAATGACTGTTGGGTACTATTGTGAAAAGAGTTCAAAAGTAGAAAAGTGCTTGGAATCCTTTAAGAGGAATTTAAGAAGCTATTTTACAACATGATTTCTTTTTACTTTGAAGGAAAACATTTTCCTCAGCATTAATTTAATCGTGAAAAAATTATTTTTTTATTAATATCAAATTGTGTTTAATGCATCAATGTGTTATCATATAGTGAGATGCTCTACATTCATAATTTGAAATGATAACTGTTTATTTCATATTGAAGCAATTTCCTTTGTGAGATGATTTTAATTGTAGACAATTTATTTTGTTATCAATAGTAAGTTGTAATTTTATAACATTGAAGCTTTAATTGTTTGCATAAGTCAAACAGAAATTAGTCAAATCTTAGTTCTTTTAGTACTCTTTAAACAACATTCACTATATGAGTAATTGATATTCATTATATTAGCACATTGTAAAGATGTAAGAAAATCAAGAAGCCTAAATTTCCTAAAAGTAAATAGGCTAATATTTGTATGAGTATAAAAACCATATTTTTTAATATTTATCAATATCTCATAATCATAATTAAATAAAAGAAAATCTTAATTCTCATTAGAAGAGGGCTAAATTGATTCACTCACAATCCATAGACATTTCACTCATGACACAATATTAACCTATTTTATTCTATTTAAATTTCAATATTTAACTTTAGACTTATTTCACTATATAGAAAATTCTCAAATCAAATACATATACTTATTTAAATAATATCATTAGTAAGAATAAAGTAAGCATCCACATACTTAATATAAGATATATTAAATCAACTACCCATAGAAGTATTACATAACTTTTTAGGTTAATAATTTTGAGGACATGTCAAGATACAATGGATGCAATTAAGGTCACTGTATGTGGTTTCACAACAGAAAGTAAATAAGTAACAACATCAGAACTCTAATGAGTAATAATAACAACAACTAAAACTAAGAAAATTTCGATTCAATGAATTATTTATCGAGTTCACTTAAGAGACTATCACAACTTAAAGTACACTTTGGAAGTTTTAGTAGTTCTTCAATTATTTCCAGGTAACCTAATGAGCGCTCATAGTGAAGGTAAACATACTTGAAATTTTATTAGTTGCTTACACAATAAGTCAGAGCTTCTTTACAAGCTTGTCAGTTGGTGAAGCAAAATCCTAATCCTGATGACCACGGTTTTCATACCCTGCCTTCTTAGTTGTTGACAAAGTCTTCTTAGATGGTGACACAAAACTTAATAAGCTGGCCTTCTCCCCAAACTACTTATTTGGCGACGAAAATTTTCCCGAGAATGATGTAGATAATGTTATAACCTGCACCATTGCCAAATGCTTTCCCCTGGAACATACATTATGACATTTATTGGTAGGACATATAGCCTTATTTTATTCTTAAAACAAAATCATTTTGTTTTATCACTAGCCATGGCACTATCTCTAGAAATATCTTGTTTTTATTATATATTTAATCAGTAATGTCCATAGTGATAAGAAGCAATAACGTAGTGGGGTAGCCTGGGCCATAACTCTGTTGAATCCTCGTAACACTATAAAGAGAAGAATTCATGTTCTGGCTGCTTAGGAAATTGAGATAAGATCAACATGAGTGCTGACCACAAGCTTCCATTAGAGGTTGATGGAAACCAGAGCTGTGATGGTAATAATAGAGCTTGCATTATTATCCATATGATTCATTTTATTGTCCATTTTCATTGCTTTTGTTCTGGGATACTTAAAACGGGAGTTTTTAATGTAGAGGTAGACTTAGAGGAGCACACAGCAGCTCAGGCAAAGATGAAGAAGAAACGTGGAGGATGGAAGACTTTTCCTTTTATTATTGGTACTTTGAATTTCATATCATATAGTAGGCTTATTCAACTTCAGATAATTTATGTTTGTTGTCTTTGATTCTCCACTGATGTATGCAGGAAATGAGATATGCGGTGCAGTAGCATTCACAGGCCTGGCTGCAAATATGATTGTTTATTTAATCACACAGTATAACATAAAAAGTATTGAAGCCACACATATCATCAACATATCCAATGGAGGGAGTGATATTTCTCCATTGATTGGGGCGTTTCTTACAGATGCTTATCTTGGCCGTTTCTGGGCTATTTCTATTGGTTCATTTTTCGGATTTAGTGTAGGTGTTCCATTGTGTTGCATGGCCATAAGCTGTTATTTGTTAGATTGATCTATGATTTACCATGTGAATGTTAGAGTGTTTTATCTTTAATTTTTAAGTTACAGTAACAAAGCAGAGGTTTTGAAAGGATTAGATTTTTATATAAAATGAAAAATTAATCATTAATATAGTAACTCCCATCAGGGGAGGGTGGGGGATATAGGAGGGACCGGGTATGGCCTGTCCCTATCTCACAGACGAGTTCTATGGTCGTTGATATAGAAAGATAACAAAAGATGATCAATAAAAATAATAAAGACAAAACAAAAGATATTAGAAACTACTTATCAAAAGTAATGGTGTTTATGAAAAATTATTCTAACAATCTTTTCCTTAACCATAGTGCAACGATCTTGTTTGAAAATTTCACAAAACCACAAGAAAATCCTTCATCCAATCCCGAAGTCTTAAAAGAGGTATCCATCACCTTACAATCTTCCAAAGATTTCCCCTATTATCCTCCTTTTGTACCTCCACAAGGCATTTATTCGTTTTTCCTCTAAAAGACATGGTATTTTGTGTTGTTCAAGCAACAAAAAGTAGCATAACCCACTTGATAGAAACAATGACAAATCATCATAGAGTCATCGAATTCAACAGTCAATCATCATATTTGGAAGATAACACAATCTGAGTAAAGAGCATCTTGTTTTTCTCAACGCACATACAAATTCTAACAAACAATAACTTTTTAAATTTGGTGACCGAATAAGTAATAGAGTACTACCCAAAATTATTATTGACAATAAGTATAAAAATCTCTTCATCTCAGTACTCCAATGTCAGCCCCAATAGTCTAGCCCAAAGAGAAAATTTGATGATGAGATCGTTCGTTAAGTTAAAGACTGGGGACCAATTTTTAGGCCATTCTTTTCTAAAAACTGAGAACCTTGTAAAAGAGTCCTTGAGCAGTCGTCTATATTGGAAAATGCTAACAGGGGAAAAAAATTATTCAATATACTAGCTACCTCAATCTGCCCTCTTAAGTTCTAATTCCAAAACACCCAATGTTGAGATGATTGCCATAGAATCTTCCAAAAAACAAATTCCTAAATCAAAAAGTTGATATAACTATGAAGAAATCAGAGATATATCATATAATCAGGTAGTTGATTTAACTACATTAAAATGATCACTTCTGAAATGAATCAAGCATCTCAGATTACAATCAACAATTCAGATGTATCAGATAATCAATATAAAAATATATATAGTTAATTTTGAAAAGAGTCTTATAAATATTTTAATATTTAATTCCATTTCAATAATCATTATTTTTCTGTGATATTGCTATCAGAATTCAACTGTGTAGTTTTTTTTAGTCAAATTTGTTGATCCATATTTCAGGAGTAGTAGTTCACATGAGCCCATCTCTCATGAGAATGAATGGAACACTTAACACTCATTGGATCCAATGAATGCTAAGTGTTCTATTCATTCTCATGAGAGATGGGTTCATGTGAACCACTACTCATAAAATATGGATCAATGAGTTTGACTCAAAAAACTACACAGTTGAATCCTTATAGTAATATCACAATTTGACTTACTCGAGAAAATATCTCCTACTTATCATTATTTCCCTTTAACATTAAAACTAGAATCAACTTTAAGAATTGTACTATGCTATGTGAGCTTAAGTTTTCTTTTTTCTTAACTTTTTGTAGCAACTGTGTGCGCTTGTTTCAGGCCATGATCATTCTAATGCTGACGGCCATGATAGACTCCTTAAGACCACCTCCATGTGGATCCCAACTACAAGCTTTGGAAAGATGCGATGGTCCCACTAGGAAACAGTATGCAGTTCTCTATCTTTATTTTGCCTTAGGGATTGCAGCATCGGCAGGAATCAAATACAATTCAGGGGCTTTTGGAGCAGATCAGTTTGCAAAGGGTGGTGGAAAACAGCTTCAAACTTTCTTCAATTGGTATTATTGTGTGCTGTGTGTTTCAGTCGTGATAGCCTCGACTGTAATTGTGTATATTCAATCCAGTGTAAGCTGGGCAATTGGATTTGGGTTGTGTGCGCTACTGGCAGGAATATCCATGCTATTTTTCTTCTCGGGGACAAAATTGTACAATTGTGTTCATCCAGAGGGCAGCCCCTTCACAGGGCTAGCACAAGTGGCAGTGGCGTCCCTCAGAAAAAGGCATATACAATTGCCTTCCAATGAAGAGGATTTCTACAATGGAGGAAGAATTGAGTCAGGGCTTCCACTTACACAGCAGCTCCGGTATTTTACTTTCACCTCAATATTTGTTTGCAACGTGAATTATTTGAGGACAAGTTTTGAACTAGTCTTTGTTAGTTGAGTGAGGAATAAAACCCAAATTAAACAAGAATGCCGATCAGAAGAATAATAGTAATAATTTATTTTTCGATTAAAGACATTTTATTCATTAAAGGGTTCTTCAGTTAAGAGTCAAAGATGGGCATTTGTTTGATCAAGTTTGGTCAAGTATAATTTCAATTATATAATGTAGTTGTCTTGTATTCATTAAGACTTGATCTCTGATAAACTATTTAAGAAAAAGAAAATTTTAAATAATTTTTAAAATCAGAAAAATATTCATTTTTATTTATCTCTAAATATGTTGTATAAAAAGATTAACAAATTGATTATATAGATTGTTCTTACTGTATATGCTCTCATCTGGAACTGCTCTATAAATGTCTGTAGGTGCTGCTGTTGCACAATTTCATTTTCTCTGTTCTATATTTTTTCTCACCCTTGCTTTTGTTTTTATGTTTTACCTGTTCTTTTTTTTCTTTTTTGTTCTTTTCAAACATTGAATTATTCTGAATGAGCCTATCAGAAATCAAGTCTGTTTGAATGCAAGGTCCCCAAAACTTAAAGAGATAAGAATGAGATCATACTATAGACAACTATGATAGAATGGAAATCTTTGAATAATCAATTCTTAGCCTAAGAATTTTGACCTATAATTCATAACCAACAATCAAATTAAAAAAAATAAAATATAAAAACCTATTAATAATAAATCTTCTTTTAAAATTAAACTACTGTTCAAATTTAACAAATCTGAATGTCAAAAACAATATAAATAACAATACACCCAAAAAAAAGTGTAAAAAACAGAACATCTAAAATTAACTGCTATTGACTAGCTAACAGTTTTCTCTAAATTTCATTTCTGAACACTTATCTTCTACCTAACTGTTCTCTTCTCATTTATTTTTGTTTTTCTCCCCTTTCAAACTCATCTACCAACAATAATTTTCAAACCAAAGTTAAATTGTTCAGAATTTTCAAATCCACATATCAGAAAAGGAGCCCCTTAAATAAACTGTCATTAGATGGCTTCAAAAAGAATGAAGATTACAAGATTCATCAGATGTAAAGTACACATTAAAAATTCAATATTGAATATAAATTCGAACAAAAATGTCGAGATTGAAGAGCATACAGATTTTGAAATTTAGATTTAATAGAAACAAAAACAATAAAAAGCTAAAGATATTTGTAAAATGAAATGATTATACTTTTCGAATATCAGCAGAATGTAGTTAGATTAAAAATCCCCTCTGTAAGATGATTATATTTAACAGTCTTTGGTCAATGTAGACATTGACATAAATAATATTTTCTATGAAAATTTTCCTATAGTTTAAAAGGGATAACAAAAGTGCTCCTCCACCAAATCGATGGGACCCTGGGAGATTCGCTGCTTTCTGTACAAGTTGCAGTTGTTGCAGTTAACAAACATTTTTGAACTTGTACACAGGAATTCACTGTTGTTCTGTCTGCGTTACAGTTTTTAAAAATGTTGTTTAATCTAAGTGATTATGAAAAAGTTAAGTCTTCTTCATTTGAAAATTCATTCTAGACAATGACAAGTCAGACACGTTCCAGTTAAACGCATGCAATTCATTCAGCATATTCTCAATACTCTAAAATGAACAGGGCGCTTAAAAAGGGCAAGATAGAAGTCAATTCTCAGCAAATGTCTCCTATTTAACCTATAATTGTAGGTCAATGTATGGGCTGTGTATGAAGATTTATAAAATAGATGCCCATTAGGGGGCTTCAGCATTAGGGTTAAACCCTACTGTAAAATTCTTCTGGAAATTTGGATTATTAATAACAGAAATCTTGTGAAAATTGCTAACAGCTTTCTGAACAAAGCTGCCATAAAAACATCAACAGACATTTCGGCAGGCGGGCATACAAACCTGAACCCTTGGAGGCTGTGCACAGTTCAACAAGTGGAAGAGCTGAAATCCATTATAAAAACGTTGCCAATCTGGAGCTGTGTAATCGTCCCTGCTATTCTGGATTCCCAGCAGAGCACATTTTCTGTGTTGCAGGCACTGAAAATGGACAGACGATTGGGTTCCCAATTCAAAGCACCCGCGGCTTCTTACATTGTCTTCGATCTCCTGGCCTCTGCAATAACCCTATCCATGTATGACAAAGCGGTGGTTCGCTTGGCAGAAAGAAAGGGGATAAAAATAACACAGCTGAGAAGAATAGGCACAGGCATGGTTATTCTCACAGTAGCAACGGCAGTAGCGGCCATGGTGGAAAGAAAGCGTTTGAATGCAGAGGAAATTTCAGCGCTCTGGTTGGTACCTCAACATGTTATAATGGGGTTTGGAGAAGCATTTCTGAGCGTAGGGAAAATTGAGTTTTTCTATGCTGAATTTCCAGAAACCCTACGCAGCACTGCCGCGGCTTTGAACGCTGCAGGAATTGCAGTGGGATCCTACTTAAGCAGTTTGTTGGTGAGTATCATTCACAACAACAGTGACTGGCTTGCAAATAACATAAACGAGGGTCGTCTGGATTACTTTTATACTCTTCTCTGCGTAATGGGGGTCGTGAATTTTGGCTACTTCGTAGCATGCGCTCGTTGGTATAAATACAAGACAAGAATCTGAGTGGGCTAATCATAATGTATTATTATTATAAAATTGGATAGTGGTATCTACTTTTATGATTAAAGATTGTAAAAAGCTAGCAACTTTTGATTTTGATTTGTCTCGAGTCCATTGGGTTTTGTTCATTTAGCCGCTGTTGATTGGCTAGTTGAATACGTATTGGACCTTGTACAATATAGATAGATAGATAAAATTTTAACGTCTGCGAGGCTAAAAATAGCCTATGAGACAGCAAGACACCTTAAGCAGACTTAAGTAGCTCTATTCGTTTCTTGTGCAGGTTGATGATGAGTCCACCCAGCTGCTCAATGTACTCTTCGCTGAATAGGTTATGCCAAGCGCTGTCACATATAGTATCCGCAAATTTATCTCTGTTGTCCTCGTAGGCTTCACATTCTAGAATAAAGTGTTGTTCAATTTCCACTTTCCCAGAATTGCAAAATCTGCAAATTCTCTCTTCCCAAGCCTCCTTTGGCCTCTTCCAATGCCCGGTCTCACAACGAAGTTGGTGAGAGTTGGTTCTCAGTTGAGCAATAAGAGTTTTAGCCCTCCAAGAAATGTTGGCTCCTATGTATGCTTTTTGGAGTTGATCACATGTGGGGTTGAACTCATTTATATAATATATTTTCTTCCTCCCGATCTCATTCCCCCAATTTCTCTTGTAGAATTTCTCCATAACAAAGACCTTTATTTCTTTATTATTTGTGGGGCACATATTGAATTGAATATTCCATTTACTCATCCATTTGATGTTTTGTTGCATCCATGTCCTTTTTCGTTTACACAATGTATCATTAAAGACAACTTTAGGCCATCTATCTTCTTCCATTTTTTTGATTCTTTTTAAGTAGCTTAAAAGGCGAACCATAGCAAGTGCCTCGATAGGTGTAGCCCCCATTTCACTTAGCATGATATCATATGGAACGGTGCTTTTGATTTTAAATTTGCTTGTGATCAAATGCTTTTGGATTCATTCGATTTGTTTCCATTGTGCTATTGTCGTGTTATTGGCCCATAATTCACACCCATAAAGAACAACCAGTAGCACAAGAAGACCAAACAAGGTTTGAATAGTTTTCCAATCCCAAAGCTCTGCTTCACAACACCTGTTCTGAAGAGCATAAAAAGTCTTCCACCCACCTAATGTCCTTTTATTCATGCAGCCAGACCAGCTTAGTTTTTTGTTGAAATCAATGCCGAGGTATTTATACTCCGTAACTTCTTCAAGAAAACTTCCACTGAAGTAAAACTCATGTTGATGTTGTTTTTTATTATTAGAGAAAACCATAACCTTAGTATTGCTGATATTGACCTGCATCCCCACCATTCTGCAAAAGCTCTCAAGAGAAGATAGATGTTCTTGCAAACCACAAGTAGATTTGGCAATCAAAATGAGATCGTTCGCATAGAGGAGTAGCTTTATAACAAATTCACCTACTTGAATGCCTTCACCCTTTTAAATGTTTAACCACTCTTCAAGTTTACCGATATATAAACCAAACAAAGTAGGAGATAAAGGGCAACCTTGTTTGACCATGATATCGCTCCTAAAACATTCTGAAATGTCATCTAAAGTTTTGATTTTGACTTTCACCTCTTCGTACATCCTATGAACAGCAGCTCTGAGATGCATAGGAATCCCCAATTCTTCCATCCTGAGCCAAAGCTTGTATCTAGGGACAGTGTCAAAAGCCTTTTTAAAGTCAACAAAGCAACAAAAAACCTCTTCCTTTTTCTCCCACTCTTTTTCAATAATGTGTCTCAAAGTGACACAGTGATCAACCGTCAAGTGCTTTGGCCTAAAACCAACTTGCCCTTTAGCACGTTTATGGTTTTCCTCCACCCATTTGCTGATCCTAGTTTCTATCATGCTGCCAAAAAGTTTAGCAAAGAGGGGATTGATCATTATAGTCCTGTAGTTGGAGGGGTTGTTGACATCACCACTCTTAAAAAGTGGTATTGCAAGGTTGATTGTCCAATCTTTAGGAAACCCCTCTTGGCAGATTTTGTTGAAGATTTCAGTGATGTGCGGTGCAAGAGTTTTCATACCCCACTTCAAATATTCTACTTGAAGCTCAACAAGGTCTTTTGCTTTACCCCCACCCAACCTCTTAATCCCCATCTCTATCTCCTACACGGTGAAAAGATTTGCAATATTGTTGAACAAGGGTGGCTGGCCCACTCCTCCTTGTTCATAAAGTTTCTTCAAACCATTGGGTGGCAGTAATATTATTTTCAGATTGCTTTTTCCTTGGTTGGAATTCTTTCCAAAAAAGTTTGGGGTTATTTCTGCCCAAGAAAATTAGCTCCTCTCCTTGTGAACATAAAATCAATTTTTTCTTCTTTAGGATCTGTTTGTAGGCCTTAATGTCAAGGTTAGTTTTATTTGACTCCCTTAGGTTTCTCCTAGCCCTCTTGCATTCCTTATCAAACCATGCATTGGCTGGAAAACAATTAGTTTTAGATTTTCTATTTTTTGCTCTCTTGCACTTTGAGAGAGCCTCATGAATCAGACTTGATAAATCATGACTATTAACAACATGCTTATACATAGGATGTCCCATACAAAGCCCCTCAAGAGTAGCTCTGAAAATGTTACCATTTTTTGAAGTCAACAGAATTTTGCCCTAAGAAGGGGGATGTTGAGGGCCTTGGTTTTTTGCCCCAAGCTGCCTATCCTTTGCCCAATACAAATTTATGTACAACGGTTTATGATCTGATTTGAGATCCCATATGTGCTCCCCAATTTTAACTTCTTCAATTTTCTTATACAAATTCTACAAACAAATTACATAATCCACCACACTTGCTCCGTTGTATGTGTTGCAAGTGAAATTGCCCGACTTAGCCCATTTAGCCAAACCATTACAAATTATTAGATCGAATGTGCCACATAGAGTGATCAATTCTTCCCCAAAATGATTGCAACCTTTAGCATCCTCGGATATTCTTTCCCAATGATGTTTTCTCTCTTCTATGAGCCAAATAGGGTTATCATTTACTTTGGAGCTGAAAATACTTGCTTGCCAATTTGTTGTCCTAGCATTGAAATCTCCAACAAGAAGAACATCCCCATGCTGCAAAAAAATAGCAACATCTTTCTTTAATGCAGCATAGGGGTCATTGTGATCTAATCCACACTTTTTATAAGTTTTAGATACCTGTGGGGCAAAGTAACAAGCTGCGATCCTAAGAAGACTATTATTTTCCACAATTTTGAGCCATATAAATTGTTTATTAGAATCTTCCTTTTCCAATAGAATGACACGACCTTCCCTTTCTTTTACTAGAACCATTATACCTCCATGACCTTTACCATTTCCCACTGCCTCATTCCACACTGCCAACTTCTAGTAGCCTTCAAACAATGGGGTCTTACATCCCTCATGCTCATGCGTCTCTATGAGACAAATAATGTCTTTTCCTTCTGCAATAGGTCCTAACCCAGCCCCATGCCTCCACGGATAACCTCTGTAATTCCAACAAACTAAACTTAAGGACAACTAGGTTGAGCTTGATTGCTATCTGTTTTGATGTGGAAGACTCGGAGTTGAGTTATTATCGCTATGAGTGATTGTTGATCTTGTCATATCGTTACATGCTAAAGTATTTGTTGTCTCACCTTTATTTCCTACTTGCTGCTCTTCATTGGGGCGGTGGCCAAAGTGGGCAATAATTGCTTTTCCCTTGAACATCCAAGCCCTTTTGCCTTCATTTCTAGCTGTTCTGATTTTTTCCATTTCCATCCTTCTTTCTTCTTGCTACCTCATAGTTAGATCCTCCTCTAAAAAGAAGTGAGAACCCCTCAAGAGCTATTTTTTGTTCAATAGATTTTGTTTATCGCTAACACTGGGCATGACTACCTTGATTGGCCTATCTCTCTCAGCGTGTGATTTGCCAACCCTCCAAGCTTGGCAGATTTGACCTTGCCACAACAACACTTCTTGTAGGAAGTCCCTCGTTAAGTCAAGGGTATGTTCACCTTCCCCATAATCTTTTATCCCTTTAATAATTATATTGGATGCCCTAAGCTGCCTTTCCTTGACCTCTTTGTCTTGTGTGTTCTTCACGCAAATCTTTGCCTCTTCTCTTGCAAGAGCAAGGTGTTTGCTATTTTTATCCCAAGTTTTGGTGACCTCTGAAAAACTTCTCTTCTCCTCTTCAACCTCTGCCTTTCCTAGGGAACTAGTGTGAAGAATCGTTCTCTCCTTATTGTGATATGACTCGGTATTTGCTGTGACCTTATTTGCTTCCAATGTAACACTCAAGTTTTTCCACTCATCCTTCATGTTCTGCCATTCAAGCTTCCCTGCTAAAAGTGTTTCTTGCAGCATTGAGATTTGAGCTTTTAAAACATTGTTATTGTCTGTAAGAGATTTATTTGCTACTGTTAGAACATGTATATTGTGGCTACTTTCTCGCTCCTTAGCCTCTAGAAGTTCCAACCTCTTCTTGGCCCTCAAAAGTTCTTGCACATAAAGATCTGGGCACCAAGCGAGAGGTGTAGAGGTAGGACTGTAAGTGATAGGATCAACAAAGTTGTTGCTACTGCACAAGTGATTGTCGCCACCTAAGTGTGGAGGAGGGCACATTTTGACATCTTTTTTTTTTTCTCTTGTTTATGCAACCTCTGCCCATGTTTCTTCTTTTCATGTGACCATTTCAAACGAGCAAGTCTACGTTTTAAAATGCCCTTGAACTGTTTAACATTGACCCAAATATATTTCCCTGTCTTTCCAAGTGAGGCCAATTTTACTTGCCCCAAATGGTTAGTTTCGAAGTGCACCAGCATTTCTTGACCATTTTTGACCAATGAGATGGTTTGTTTTCCCATTGTTTACATATCCAAAGTTTGTTTTCCCATTGTTTGCATATCCACAATTTGTTTTTCCATTGACCAAAGGAACAAAAGACAAATAAAAAGGTAGTAGCAAGAGTAAATATAAAAAAACTGGAAGGTGCACCTTGAAAATTGCCCTGGGACCCTCTGGTCTAAAGGCCTGCCTCTATCTTGTTGTGGACTGGGCCCAGTTTTCATTTTCCTGTTGTCCTTGGTATCGATCATGTCTACTATCGTGTCTTCCACTTTAGTGTTGAACCCTGGGACCGATGCTGCCCTGCCTAGTATCCTGCCTGCTACGTATTGATGCTCTGGCCCCACTGCTCAATGTCCTGCATGATGTTCTCCCGGCGTGATGCCCTGGCCCCACTGCTTAATGATCAGTGTGATGCGTTGCCTACGTGATGCTACCTACATGACTATCTGCGCTGCTTGTGTGATGCGCTGCCTCGTGACTATCTGCGCTACCTGTGTGACTATCTACGTTGCCTGCGTGATGCTACCTGCATGACTATATATTCTTGCTTTGCCAATTGTTTTAGTAATCTTTGTCTCCTCTATTCTTTTTTTATTTGATTGATAATGTTTTACAAATATCTTTGGAATTAATAGTATTTTACAAATATCTTGGAAGTATTAGAACAGTCTTGAAAATAAGTGTAATAGAGACAACAAACAGTTATAGAATCGTACATGTAAATTTGTTGTTCATTGTAATGCATCAAAATAGAGTGGCTCTGGGAGGGTTAGTTTTCTCATAGGCTTCATGCCTTGCTCGACAGCCTTGCTTGCAAGTCTGAACCTCCATTAAAAAAAAAAGAATATTGTTATTAATAATTTCTTGAATAGTTTTAAGATAAAAAGAAGGTTATCAAATTTGAGAGAGTTGAATTTGAGTGCAAATGAATATCTTTAAATACAAGTATATAGCACTATATCATGTAAACTTGTGGTGAGTGGCTTATAATAACTAGAAGAATAGGCACAAGTTACCAAATCTTAGTTTTAAGATTATATTCATGAGTTTATTGTGGTTAAATTAGCCTTACATTTATGGAAATTACTTGGGTTACGGAAAGGATATATAATTATAAAAACAAGCCCAAAATATAATTATAAACTAAAATAAAAGCAGTGTACACTACAAAATAGAGCAGTAATTAACAAAGAAATGATGGAGAAATCTAGCTTTTATTGCATTCAATCCAAGAGTATACAATCACATTACATTGCATTATTGTTTATTGCGAACTACATTTTTATAGCTAAGTTTTAAAATGTGTAGAGTTTTAAAGAATTCTCAAAGTATAATATTTTGTTTCTAGAAAACTTCTAACTTTTTATGGTTTATAGAAAATTCTTTCTTATGAAAATTCTAGACAATCTTATTCCTTAACATCACCACTTAAGATTGGCTAAAATATTACAATGAAGATACAAAAGTGAAGGGAATATTATAACACTATTCTCCCTTAATGTTAACCTCTAACACACAAGCATTCCTCTTAATTTAAAAAAATTAGCCTTAGTCATACTCTTTGTTCTTTACTTGGAGAAAATTGTAGATTGATAAAAGATGCTTGAACAAGATCTCAAATGTAGTGAGCATCAAGCTCAATATGCTTTGTTTTAGCATGAAATATTAGATTGTTTACAGTTTGGTTGGTGATTTAATTGTCACAATTTAAAGTAGTAGAAGAACTTTGAGAAAAACCAACCCCAAATAAAATATTTTGAATCCAAACTACTTTCAATTAAAATATTTTAAATCAAATATATATTCAGTTACATGTTATTTAGGAAAGATATATTTGGTTGCATGTTATTTAGGAAAGATATATTTAGTCGCACGTTATTTAGAAAATATATATTCGATTGCATGTTATTTAGGAAAGATATGCTTAGTTGCATGTAATTTAAAGAAGATATATTCAGTTGCATGTTACTTAAGAAATATATATATTCACTTGCATGTTAAGGAAATATATTTAGTTGCAAGTTATTTAGGAAAGATATATTTAGTTGCATATTATTTAAGGAAGATATATTCATGTGCATGTTATTTAGGAAAGATATATTTACTTGCATGAAAGATATATTATTTGCATGTAGCAGTAATATATATTTAGAAATTATATTTTTAGAAAAAAATAATAATAAAACAATTAAATAAAGTATTTAAATAAAATAAAGTCTTTTAAAAATTTGCGTGTAGCGGTATTCTATAGAAATTCTATTTTAGAAAAAAATAATAAAAATAAAAATTAAATAAAAAGTTAAATAAAAATAAATAAAATTTGTTTTTAAAATCTGCATGCAGTGGTATTCTATATTTAGAAAGAAATTTTAAATTTTTTTAAAAAAAAAATTCATATACAGGAATTCTTTTAGAAAATAAAAAATAAGAATAATAATGATATATAATTAAATATTATTTGATGATAATTTAGTGTTGATGTGTTTATTATTGAGATTTTTGGTTGTTGTGTTTGATTGTTGGTATGAGTAGCATTAAGATTACTTTTAAGAATTGTTATTAGAGGCTTGGGGTTTTACCTTTTGTTGTGGCATAGATATTTACAATGTTTGTACATAATGTGATAATAGTTTTGATCTTTTTATCCAACCTTTGTTCATTTTAAGCTTATTAGTTTGTGAACTCTTTGAGAAAGTATGTTTTTATGATGTTGTAGTTTGAGGACCAATATGGATTTTATGATTTTTGGTTTGAGGACCAATGTGTGTTCTTGTTGGCATCTATGGAACTGATATTTGATTATTGTACTTCTATGAGATTTATTTGAGACTTATGAGCTTGGGGTAGGTTATCTAGGCGTTAGAGGGAAAGTGGCTTACTTTGGAGGCGTCGGAGCTCGGAAGTGGTTGTCTCAGTATCCTTTGCAAGTTAATAAAATGATAACTTAAATACATTGAGAGTTTTAAAATGAATTAATAAGATGTTTGTGTTCCTCACCCATGCCTTGAGCACTAGTATATGCTAGGATGGTTTGTGAGAAGATGATGGTTGCCTACATAGATTGGATGAGGCGTAGTTGGTAGCCTTGTCTATATGAGAGGTTACTAATACCACATAGAATCACTAGGGGGTCAATGTCCAGAGAGACTATCAGGGTAACTCTATAGTCAACTCATGTGATGACACTTTCCTTTATGCATCTTAGGTTTCTTACATGTGGTGTTTGCCTCTAGTATTAGTATATTTAACTTTGCATTTTGAGTTGCACCTCTTGAGATAGAGAGATTTTAGGATCCTTTGCTTAGTTCTACCTTGTGGTTGATTTTGGTGTTTGTTATTAGAGTGGGATCTTTTGTTATCTCCTCAGCATGGTGGGAGTGGACGTTTTGGTTCCACGTGATTGGGTGGTAGTGATTCTATTACAATTGAAATTATTATGTATGTGATGGTGTTGAAGTATCTTTGTTGTTGTTACCTTCTTGTTCTTGTTGGAGACTTGTGGATGTTGGTTATTATGTTTACCTTGTGTTATCAATTATATCTATATTTTCATTTATGAGATGATGTACTTGTTATTCCTTTGCATTATATAGATTGTGGGTATGTGCAAGATCATGAGGGGCCAAACTATGCCCTTAAGTGGCAATGAAAAATCAACAAATCAGGGTTAGTCAACTTGACGTGAAAATTTCAACTAGCTATGAACCTAATATCAAAAAGTTGTAAGAATAGAATCTGTAGAAAATTGAATGTAGTTTCTAAACTACTAGACCTTTTTTGAGAAAAAGTTAGTATGATTGGTGAAAAGTATAGATTTCAATGCAGCAGTACAAAAATTTCAGGAAAAAAATAAGAAGTAGGTGTATGGCTGACCACCTTAATCATATTCAAATGATAATATTTTATTATAAGATTTTATATATAAGTAGTAGACTCATGCCCGGATGTGACTCATATTTTTTTGTAATTTTATTCCAAAAAAATAATTAATTATGAATTTTCTGCTACAACATTTTCAGAATAAAAAAACTCCCGTGTCTGACCACCTTAACTCATTCAAAACTTTACAAAATTCAATTTTATTTTATTTTTCTTATAATAGGCGAAGCATAGAATGTGACACATTTTTCGAATTTCAAAAATGTTATACCGTTTGAAAGTTATAGTCATTTTTCAATCAGTATATAAATCAGCACTTTAGAGGTAGCTCATTTAGAAAATAACTAATAATTACTTACCGAATTCAAAATTTGACAGCAATTATATCGATAGAAAGCTGATAATCTCCTTAAGATACCCTTTTCATTTTATCAAATTCAGGTGAAAAAAAAGTCGTCAGCTACATTGTCAAAGTCTGGAACTCAGAGAAACAGGTGAAAAACACGTATTTGAGACATTCCAATAGTTGACCATGTAGGTTTGGTGCACAAGGCAATACCGAGCCTAATCGGGTACCCGATATTTTTGGGTACCCAAATATGACGACAGAATTTTGAATTTTAACTTTGCCTCCACTTTCTCCCTCCCATTTCTCCATCCTTCATAAACTATATATTAGTTATATATTAGATATATTAAATATTATATAATATCAATTATATATTAAATGTTATATAATATATATTTTACATTAAATATTATTTAATATATATTAATATTAAAAACTATATATTAGATTATATATTATATATATTAAATATTATATAATATACATGTTACATTAAATATTATTTAATTTTATATTAATATCAAAAATTATATATTAGATTATATATTATATATAATATTATATATTAAATATTATATAATATACATTTTACATTTTAAATATTATTTAATATGATTCTGAGCATGAGCATGAGTCCCTACAGGGGCATAGTTGTGCCTTTTACAAGTGTTGAAAACCCTAGCTACACAAAAATGGAGGCTTCGAAGAATAGTTCACTGGAGGTGGATTATAGAAGCAGAGGGCAAGAGAATCACTCTGTTTCCACCACTTGTGGCTGTGAAATGGTATCTTTCCCTACTTTTTCAACCAGAACGCTAAATTGCAAAGGTTCTTGAAATAGATTCTGGTCACTGGACAATTGTACCATGCCTGTTGATAATTCGGCAGCTCAACAGAGTCATTGGGAGGTTAAACAAGAACAACCGGACGAATCTTTGAACTGGCCGAAGATTATGGAGAGCAAGGAAGGGTTTGGTAAAATGAGCAGTTGTACTAGAAATTATGTAGGTACCATAGAACTGACCATAGTAATAAATTTAAAGAAGAGATCAGCGATAATGTGACATTATGAGGAAAGCCTTGCTATTTTGATGGCGCTGCCCCGATATTATGAAGAATGTCTTGCCGCTTCAATGCCGACACCGCCTCTATCTCAGACTTTCGCCATTGCTTCACATTAGTACTCTGAGATATGGCAGGGATTCTGAGCTTTTGCACAGCATAGTCCATCATAAATTCTCTATAAATCATCATGCGTTACAGTATTCTACGTGTTTCTGAACAACTTACTTGAACAATTTAATTTTTACCATAATTTTGGATCCATGGATTGTCATTTTGGGCTCAGAGAGAAGCTGTGGATTGCAAGAATTTGATAAATTTGGTTTATCTCATTTTCTTTCTCTGCCATTTTTGAGTAATACGATTTTATTTTTGTCCGTCTTAAATGATTTCACCTGAAGTTAATGAATTTTTTTAGATGATTTTGTCTGAAGTTTTAATGAAATTTCTTCCATGGATGTTAATGAAATCTCTTCCATGAATGCTGATAAGACGTTCAAATTCAGAGTTAATAAATTCTATAGCTTGAATGTTCTTTGTTGTAGAAGGATATTTTCATGGTTTCTGATTCATGCAATTCCTTAATAGTTTCATTCTTAACAAAATTCATAACTAGATTTTCCATAGCCAATTTTCTTCTTGATCGTTGCAATATTTTCTCCTCAACTGAACATTTTGTAATCAGTTGATATACAATCACATTTTTCTCTTGGCCAATTCTGTGGGCTCGCAATTGAGCTTGTAGATCCACAAAAGGGTTGAAATCTGGATATGGTGGAAGAGTAGTATTAGCAAGAAGTCATTCACTAACATCTCATCTGGGTCATGGGGACTCCCTAGGGGTCCTAGTATGCCTTATCACGCATTAGGACCTCTAGGAAGTCCCCATGACCCCTTTTGACACATTGGAATGCTCAAGTGTGTCTTAAGGGGTCTTAGGACCCCATAAGACACACTTGAGCATTCCAATGTGTCAAAAGGGGTCATGGGGACTCCCTAGGGGTCCTAGTATGCCTTATCATGAGTTAGGACCCCTAGGGAGTCCCCATGACCCCTTTTGACACATTGCAATGCTCAAGTGTGTCTTAATGGGTCGTAGGACCCCTTAAGACACACCTGAGCATTTCAATGTGTCAAAAGGGCTCACGGGGACTTCCTATGGGTCCTAGTACACCTTATCACACATTAGGACCCCTAGGGAGTCCCCATGACCCCTTTTGACCCCTAGGGACTCCCTGTGACCCCTTTTGAAACATTGGAACACTCAAGTGTGTCTTAAGGGGTCTTAGGACCCCTTAAGACACACTTGAGCATTAAAATGTGTCAAAAGGGGTCACGGGAAAGACCCCTTGAGACACAATTGAGTGTTCCAATGTGTCAAAAGGGGTCATGGGGACTCCCTAGGGGTCCTAACGCGTGATAAGGCATACTAGGACCCCTAGGGAGTCCCCGTGACCCCTTTTGACACATTGGAATGCTCAAGTGTGTCTTAAGGGGTCCTAAGACCCCTTAAGACACACTTGAGCATTCCAATCTATCAAAAGGTGTCAGGAGGACTCCCTAGGGGTCCTAACGCATGATAAGGTGTACTAGGACCCCTAGGGAGTCCCCGTGACCCCTTTTGACACATTGGAATGCTCAAGTGTGTCTTAAGGGGTCCTACAGGGTCCTAAGACCCCTTAAGACACACTTGAGTATTCCAATGTGTCAAAAGGGGTCACAGGGACTCCCTAGGGGTCCTAACGCATGATAAGGCATACTAGGACACCTAGGGAGTCCCCGTGACCCCTTTTGACACATTGGAATGCTCAAGTGTGTCTTAAGGGGTCTTAAGACCCCTTAAGACACACTTGAGCATTCCAATGTGTCAAAAGGGGTCACGGGGACTCCCTAGGGTTCCTAACGCGTGATAAGGCATACTAGGAAACCTAGGGAGTCCTTGTGACCCCTTTCAACACATTGGAATGCTCAAGTGTGTCTTAAGGGGTCCTAAGATCCCTTGAGACACACTTGAGCATTCCAATGTGTCAAAAGGGGTCATGAGGACTCCCTAGGGGTCCTAACGCATGATAAGGCATACTAGGACCCCTAGGGAGTCCCTGTGACACCTTTTGACACATTGGAATGCTCAAGTGTGTCTCAAGGGGTCCTAAGACCCCTTGAGACACACTTGAGCATTCCAATGTGTCAAAAGGGGTCACAGGGACTCCCTAGGGGTCCTAACGAGTGATAAGGTGTACTACAACCCCTAGGGAGTCCCCGTGACCCCTTTTGACACATTGGAATGCTCAAGTCTGTCTTAAGGGGTCCTAAGACCCCTTAAGACACACTTGAGCATTCCAATGTGTCAAAAGGGGTCACGAGGACTCCCTAGGGGTCCTAACACGTGATAAGGCATACTAGAACCCCTAGGGAGTCCTTGTGACCTCTTTTGACACATTGGAATGCTCAAGTGTGTCTTAAGGGGTCCTACAGGGTCCTAAGACCCCTTAAGACACACTTGAGCATTCCAATGTGTCAAAAGGGGTCACAGAGACTCCCTAGGGGTCTTAACGCGTGATAAGGTGTACTAGGACCCCTAGGGAGTCCCCGTGACCCCTTTTGAGACATTGGAATGCTCAAGTATGTCTTAAGGGGTCCTAAGACCCCTTAAGACACACTTGAGCATTCCAATGTCTCAAAAGGGGTCATACGGACTCCCTAGGGGTCCTAACATGTGATAAGGCATACTAGGACCCCTAGGGAGTCCCCGTGACCCCTTTTGACACATTCGAATGCTCAAGCGTGTCTTAAGGGGTCTTAGGACTGCTTAAGACATGCTTGAGCATTTGAATGTGTCAAAAGGGGTCATGGGGACTCCTTAGGGGTCCTAGTATGCCTTATCACACATTAGGACCCCTTAAGACACGCTTGAGCATTCGAATGTGTCAAAAGGGGTCATGGGGACTCCCTAGGGGTCCTAGTATACCTTATCACATGTTAGGACCCCTAGGGAGTCCCCGTGACCCCTTTTGACACATTGGAATGCTCAAGTGTGTTCCAATGTGTCAAAAGGGGTCACGGGGACTCCCTAGGGATCCTAACATGTGATAAGGTGTACTAGGACCCCTAGGGAGTCCCCGTGACCCCTTTTGACACATTGGAATGCTCAAGTGTGTCTTAAGGGATCTTAGGACCCCTTAAGATAAGACCCCTTAAGACACACTTGAGCATTCCAATGTGTCAAAAAGGGTCACGGGGACTCCCTAGGGGTCCTAATGTGTGATAAGGCATACTAGGACCCCTAGGGAGTCCCTATGACCCCTTTTGACACATTGGATTGCTCAAGTGTGTCTTAAGGGGTCCTAAGACCCCTTAAGACACACATGAGTGTTCCAATGTGTCACAAGGGGTCTTAGGAACCCTTAAGACACACTTGAGTGTTCCAATGTGTCAAAAGGGGTCATGGGGACTCCCTAGGGGTCCTAAGAGGTGATAAGGTGTACTAGGACCCCTAGGGAGTCCCCATGATCCCTTTTGACACATTAGAATGCTCAAGTGTGTCTTAAGGGGTTTTAGGACCCCTTAAGACACACTTGAGCATTCCAATGTGTCAAAAGGGTAAGACCCCTTAAGACACACTTGAGCGTTCCAATGTTTCAAAAGGGGTCATGGGGACTCCCAAGGTGTCCTAGTATGCCTTATCACGCATTAGGACCCCCAGAGAGTCCTCGTGACCCTTTTTGACACATTGGAACACTCAAGTGTGTCTCAAGGGGTCTTAGGACCCCTTCAGACACACTTGAGCATTCCAATGTGTCAAAAGGGGTCCTAGTATGCCTTATCATGCGTTAGGACCCCTAGGGAGTCCCTATGACCCCTTTTGACACATTGGAATGCTCAAGTGTGTTCCAATGTGTCAAAAGGGGTCACGGGGACTCCCTAGGGGTCTTAACGCGTGATAAGGCATACTAGGACACCTAGGGAGTCCCCATGACCCCTTTTGAGACATTGGAACACTCAAGTGTGTCTTAAGGGGTCCTAAGACCCCTTAAGACACACTTGAGCATTCCAATGTCTCAAAAGGGGTCACGGGGACTCTCTAGGGGTCTTAACACATGATAAGGCATACTACAAAACCTAGGGAGTCCCCGTGACCCCTTTTGACACATTGGAATGCTCAAGTGTGTCTTAAGGGGTCTTAGGACCCCTTAAGACACATTTGAGCATTCCAATGTGTCAAAAGGGGTCACGACGACTCCCTAAGGGTCCTAATGTGTGATAAGGCATACTACGACCCCTAGGGAGTCCCTGTGACCCCTTTTGACACATTGGAATGCTCATGTGTGTCTTAAGGGATCCTAAGACCCCTTAAGACACACATGAGTGTTCCAATGTGTCAAAAGGGGTCACGGGGACTCTCTGGGGTCCTAACAGATGATAAGGCATACTAGGACCCCTAGGGAGTCCCTATGACCCCTTTTGACATTTTGGAATGCTCAAGTGTGTCTTAAGGGGTCATAAGACCCCTTAAGACACACATGAGCATTCCAATGTGTCGAAAGGTGTCTTAGGACCCCTTAAGACACACATGAGAATTCCAATGTGTCAAAAGGGGTCATGGGGACTCCCTAGGGGTCCTAGTATGCCATATCACACGTTAGGACCCCTAGGGAGTCCCCGTGACCCCTTTTGACACATTGGAATGCTCAGGTGTGTCTTAAGGGGTCTTAGGACCCCTTAAGACACACCTGAGCATTCCAATGTGTCAAAAGGGGTCTAGGGTACTCCCTAGAGGTCCTAGTATGCCTTATCACACGTTAGGACCCCTAGGGAGTCCCCATGACCCCTTTTGAGACATTGGAATGCTCAAGTGTGTCTTAAGGGGTCTTAGGACCCCTTAAGACACACTTGAGTATTCCAATGTCTCAAAAGGGGTCACGGGGACTCCCTAGGGGTCCTAACGTGTGATAAGGCATACTAGGACCCCTAGGGATTCCCTGTGACCCCTTTTGACACATTAGAATGCTCAAGTGTGTCTTAAGGGGTTCCAAGACCCCTTAAGACACACTTGAGAGTTCTAATCTGTCAAAAGGGGTCACGGGGACTCCCTACGGGTCCTAACACATGATAAGGTGTACTAGGACCCCTAGGGAGTCCTTGTGACCCCTTTTGACACATTGGAATGCTCAAGTGTGTCTTAAGGGGTCCTACGGGGTCCTAAGACCCCTTAAGACACACTTGAGTGTTTCAATGTGTCAAAAGGGGTCACAGGGACTCCCTAGGGGTCCTAACACATGATAAGGTGTATTAGGACCCCTAGGGAGTCCCTGTGACACCTTTTGACACATTGGAATGCTCAAGTGTGTCTTAAGGGATCTTAGGACCCCATAGGACCCCTTAAGACACACTTGAGTGTTCCAATTTGTCAAAAGGGGTCACGGGGACTCCCTTGGGGTCCTAGTATGCCTAATCACCCGTTAGGACCCCCAGGGTTTCCCCGTGACCCCTTTTGATAGATTGGAATTCTCAAGTGTGTCTTAAGGGGTCCTAAGACCCCTTAAGACACACTTGAGAATTCCAATCTATCAAAAGGGGTCACGGGGAAACCCTGGGGGTCCTAACGGGTGATTAGGCATACTAGGACCCCAAGGGAGTCCCCTAGACCTATTTTGACACATTGTAACACTCAAGTGTGTCTTAAGGGGTCTTACAACCCCTTAAGACACACTTGAGCATTCCAATGTGTCAAAAGGGGTCACAGGGACTCTCTAGGGGTTGTAGTGCATGGTAAGGCATACTAGGACCCCTAGGGAGTTCCCGTGACCTCTTTTGATAGATTGAAACACTCAAGTGTGTCTTAAGGGGTCCTACGGGGTCCTAAGACCCCTTAAGACACACTTGAGTGTTCCAATGTGTCAAAAGGGGTCACAAGGACTCCCTAGGGGTCCTAGTACACCTTATCATGTGTTAGAACCCCTAGGTAGTCTCTGTGACCCCTTTTGACACATTGGAATGCTCAAGTGTGTCTTAAGGGGTCCTAAGACCCCTTAAGACACACTTGAGCATTCCAATGTGTCAAAACGGGTCTAGGGGACTCCCTAGGGGTCCTACTATGCCTTATCACACGTTAGGACCCCTAGGGAGTCCCCGTGACCCCTTTTGACACATCGAAATGCTCAAGTGTGTCTTAAGGGGTCCTACGGGGTCCTAAGACCCCTTAAGACACACTCAAGCATTCCAATGTGTCAAAAGGGGTCACAGGGACTCCCTAGGGGTCCTAGTACACCTTATCACGTGTTAGAACCCCTAGGGAGTCCCTGTGACCCCTTTTGTCACATTGGAATACTCAAGTGTGTCTTAAGGGGTCATAAGACCCCTTAAGAAACACTTAAGTGTTCCAATGTGTCAAAAGGGGTCATGGGTACTCCCCTTTTGACACATTGGAACGCTCAAGTGTGTCTTAAGGGGTCGTAAGACCCCTTAAGACACACTTAAGCATTCCAATGTGTCAAAAGGGGTCACGGGGACTCCCTAGGGGTCCTAGGACACCTTATCATGCATTAGGACCCCTAGGGAGTCCTCATGACCCCTAGGAAGTTTCTCTCTCCACCTCTAGTGAACTATTCTTCAAAGCCTCCATTTCTGCCTAGCTAGGGTTTACGACACCTGTAAAGGGCACATTTAATACAAAGATTTAGCTGACCACCTTTAAAGACCTAAAAGAAATGAGAGAAAAATTTTGGCCAAAAATACATACCGCATTTTCGTATGTAGTACTGTAAGCTTCAACAATCCAGCCAGCTTCCTCTGCTAAGGCACGAAGAACTTCATTAATGTATGCTCTAGGAGGAAGATTATAATTTCCATATTTCTGCAAGAGATTCTCCAAAATTTGTAATATTATATATAACATATTAGTATACATTAGTATATGTATTATATATATATATATATATATATATATATATATATATATATATATATATATATATATATATATATATATATATATTATATACATGTTAGTATATATAATACATTAGTACATATAATACATTAGTATATTATAATACATTAGTATATATATAATATACGTTATTTATATGATATGCGTCTTTTATTTATATCTATTATATACATCAATATATGTAAAATTTAAATTTTTTTCATTTGCTCCCGCCCTTTTTTCATCAGCCTGAGAATATCGGGTACCCGATATGAAATCGGATACCCAATTTTTGCCAGGTAATATTTGACCAAAATATTCCCTGTCCCCACAGACCAGACAATCATGGGATTTGATACTTTTTTCACGCATTGCGAAAAAAAAATGTGATTTGGGGCCCATTGTTTGATTTTTGTCGACTTGTGGTCTCACCATGGGAAGCAGCAGTCGTCGAAAGGCTAAACGCAAGAGGAAGTTGACAGATGACAAAATTCAAGCATATAGGGAAAAAGATAAGGAAAATCACCAAAGAAGGAGAGAAGGTATGTTAAACATTAATCAAGGTGACCCCGTAAATGTAGTTGTAAGTGAAGAGGATGTTCAATTTGAAAATGCACAAATGGAGATTGAAAATGTAGACTTTGGGAACGAAAATGTTGCACAAGAACCACATGAATGTTATACATCTCCAAATTATATGCAAAATGAAGTCCCTTGCAATAAAGATAATCAATCTTCAAATTCGGGGCTTTCAAGAACACCTAAATGGTTAATTGAAATTGAGGAGAACATTATGAATAATTGGGAAGGAAAGAGGTCACATAGAACTGTTAGGTTGTGGGCTTCAAGACTTTATGATCAATTTTTTCGAAACAAGACATTGGTTGAGCAATGTCAAATTTTTGTGCAGTTGTTAAAGATGCAAAACATGAGACCTGTGCTTGTGAAATTGAAGATTCATGTGAACAAGAAAATGGAGAGAAATGCCATTGTTGTGAAGAATCTTTTCAATGCTCTCAATAGCATTGGGAAGACTAGCAAAGAAAAAGACAAGAGATTTGCTCAGAGGGTTAGTACAACCTCCTTAGTAAGTCATCAGTTGAGAAAGGCTCGTTTGATGAGACAAACTTGTGTTGACTTCAATATAGACCGTAAAACTTTGGGTAGATCACTTGCAAGAAGAGAAAGACTTGATGATCCGCTTCAAATTGATACATGGGCTTATGGTGGGAGACTTCCACATTTCGATAAGAAGCTAATAGATGTTGTCAAGGATGAAATTCAACAATTTTGGGATGCTAACTCAAGAGTGTCACCAAATGTGAAGGATGTCTTGAAGTTGAGAGTTGGCAATGGAGACCGCACTCCACATCCTAAACATTATGTGGAGGTAAGTCAAACAATGTTGTATAAAAAAATTTGTAAGACACATCCAACATTGAAAATATCACAAAGGTCTTTTGAATCTGTGAAACCATTTTATTGTGTACCCCTTAAGATTCGAAATACATGTTGTTGCAAATATCATGTTGAGTTTTCAATTCATCATGAATTATTATAGTCCATTCGTTCTACTTTGCATACTAATGAAATACTAGAGGATTGTGGTGCAAGTGGCCTTCCCAAATCATCAAGAGACTTGCTAGATCAATTTTTATGTCATAGAGATGATGGTTGTTTATTTTATAAAAAAAATTGCTTAAATGCCAAGTGCTCAGAATGTGGTGGCTTGTCCAAGTTTAGAACATGTTTTCATGAGGGTTTGGAACACAATTTTGGAAAGACACTCGTCCAAAAAAAGGTATATGAAATAGTGAAATATACATTGAAGAGTGGAGGTGAAGGCTCTAGATGTGAGTTAGTTGCAAAAGAATACAATGTTGCTGATTTTATGTCAGATTTCAAGACAAATCTTTTTTACAAGTATGCAAGGCATAGTCACAGGTCTCAATGGTTGGATCAACAATTCAGGACATGTAAGGACACTTTCCCCATTGGAACTATTATATCCATTGTAGACTTTACGGAGAACTATACATTGCAGCCCCAAAATGAGACTCAAGCTCAATATTACAATTCCATTCAGGTTGCTATTTTTGTACACATCACATATAGACATTCCCCTGAAACCACAAAAGATGAGCGAAAGATAATCAGAGAGTACCATTTTTATATGAGCGATGACAGGTCTCACTCTCATGAGTTTGTTCAACATTGTTTCCAGAACTATTTTGACTTCTTGCAGGATAATGGTATTGCTATGGATATGCATCTCATTTGGTCAGATAATTGCATCGGTCAATTTAAGAATGCCATAATGTTTTATTGGTTGTGTAGAATGCATGTGGAGAGAGGTGTACCTCATATTTGGAGTTTTTTTGAGTCAGGGCATGGGAAAGGGGAGCATGACGGAGTAGGTGCGTGTGTGAAGAGAGCTCTAGTTAAGGAGCAATTGAGGATTTTAGGTGTTGTACTTATTGATGCTCGGTCTATTGTTGATTGGTGTACTTTAGCATTATCACAGGGGGGACTCTTGATTCTACAATGCATAGATTCTTTTGGTTGGTTGAGGAGGGAACTATAGGAGATAGATTGGATTGTCAAACAGTGAAAGACTCTTCAAAAATGCATTCATTCCGAAGCTCCAATAGTAGTACATGGACCATTTGGACATGAGAGGTAGCTTGTTTTTGCCCCATGTGTTTTCAGTATGATTTGGATCATTGCGAGTCAAGTGAGTGGGTGGATACATGGGTTCCACAGTATCTGACTTCTTTATCTTTGACACTCTCTATAAGAAATGATGACATGGACACTTCAGTTGACTATGACCATCTTTCAGATCTTCTGAAGCTAGGAGATGTTTTTGCATTGGTTGCACCGTAGGGGAATGATGAGAGGTCAGATTATTGGTTAGCACATTGTATACAAGGTAAACATAAGCTTTTACAACCGATGATAGATGGTGATGGGTTCACATATCCTACTAGTTCAGTTGTTGTTGCAGGAACATGGTTGCGAACATACATGATTAGAAAGAATGGAGTTCCCGCATTTGAAGACTATGAGAAGCACAAAACTATTCTCATGTATTCACACCTTGTTATAGCAACAAATGTCAAGTTGTCAAAGCATCAAGGAAGACCAAAGACAAAAGAACTTTGGACTATTACTACTACTGATCATGAAGCGCTATTGGAGACCTTGAAACAAAGAGATGACCCTTCAGGAACACTTGACTAGGTAATAAGTTAACTTAGTGCATTGTTTTCTAAGTTCGTTAAGCTTAATTTCAATACATTAATTTGACCTTTCTTAGATTGTATTTTGAGTCAATAAACTTGGTTTTGTATGTGGATTGTAACTTGTGCAGGAGCACCTATGTAGATGCCTATGGTCACCATGGATCCAATCAGAGATAGAAGGACAAAAGGATCCTTAATGGTTAATTGAGATCTTTTGAAGCCTATAATGGCAATTTGTAACAATCAATTTGATTTAAAAGTTAAATGTCCTAAAACTCTTTATAAGGACTTATGACCAAAATCATGTATGGGTGGCCAATAGTGCCAAGAAGGGATCTTACATGTCATATACTTATGTCATTTGCATGGTTTGAATTCTTACATGTTTGATTGTTGTTTCTAATGCTTTAAGGATATCATTTTTTAGCATTTCAAACAATCTATAAAAGTTAAACCTCAAAAATAATAAGCTCCACGGTTCAAATTTCACAAGCTTAATCATGATTAATTTCACAGTTCAAATTTCAAACACACCACTAACAATCAGTTGAAAGCAGCTCAGCAACGTATCTTTCAAACCGGTAGTGATCTTCTGGGGCTCATATCTCAAACTTCGTGAGAGGTATCGACAAATCATCAGGTGCTACAAGATCATGTTTTCAAGGTCTACAATAACGTCACTCGGTTTTGGGTGATTCGACTTCGTTTGCATTTGGCAAGGCAATCTCAGTCGATGCCAAAACTTGCAGTGAGGGTTAGTTAAAAGTGGCTCAGCAGCGTATCTTTCAAACCATCTAACATGGCATTGAACCATCTACTCCATCAGCTCCAGTTGGCTAGGTAAATGCTAGTGACAACCCTATTCTACCCATAGAGTCACCGGAACGCTCGCGACCACGCTCGACCCAAGTGACCCCAAGGTGCACTAAGCACGATTGGGCAGCGATCTTCCAGGGCCTGTATCTCAGACTTCGTGAGAGGTATCAACAAATCATTAGGTGCTATGGGATTTTGTTTTTGAGGTCTACAATAACCTCTCTCTTGATTTTAGGTGATTTGACTTCATTTGCATTTGGCAAGGTGATCTCAGTCGATGCCAAAACTTGCAGTGAGGGTCAGTTGAAAGTGGCTCAGCAGTGTGTCTTTCAAACTGTTTGACCTGGCATCAAACCATCTGCTCCATCAGCTCTGATTGGCCAGGTAAATGCCAGTGACAACCCCTTTCTTCCCATAGAGTCACTGGAACGCTCACGACCACGCTCGACCCAAGTGACCCCAAGGTGCACTAAGCATGATTGGGTAGTGATCTTTCAGGGCTCGTATCTTAGACTTCATGAGAGGTATCAACAAACCATTAGGTTCTATGAGATCATGTTTTCGATGTCTACAATAACCTCTCTCAGTTTTGGGTGATTCGACTTCATTTGCATTTGGCAAGGCGATCTCAGTTGATGCCAAAACTTGCAGTGAGGGTAAGTTGAAAGTAGCTCAGCAGTGTATCTTTCAAACCGTCTGACTTGGCATCAAACCATCTACTCCATTAGCTTTGGTTGGCTAGGTAAACACTAGTGACAACCCCATTCTACCCATAGAGTCACCGGAATGCTCGCAACCACGCTCGACCCAAGTGACCCCAAGGTGCACTAAGCATGATTGGGCAGCAATCTTTCGGGGCTCGTATCTCAGACTTCGTGAGAGGTATCAACAAATCATCAGGTGGTACAGATCATTTTTTTGAGGTCTACAATAACCTCTCTCAGTTTTGGGTGATTCAACTTCATTTGCATTTGGCAAGGCGATCTCAGTCGATGTCAAAACTTGTAGTGAGGGTCAGTTGAAAGTGGCTCAGTAGTGTATCTTTCAAACCATTTGACCTGGCATCAAACCATTTGCTCCATCAGCTCTAGTTGGCCAAGTAAATGCTAGTAACAACCCCATTCTACCCACAGAGTCACCGGAATGCTCGCGACCACGCTCGACCCAAGTGACCCCAAGGTGCACTAAGCACGATTGGGCAGCGATCTTTCGGGGCTCATATCTCAGACTTCGTGAGAGGTATCAACAAACTGTTAGGTGCTATAGCATCATGTTTTTGAGGTCTATAATAACCTCTCTTAGTTTTGGGTGATTCGACTTCATTTGCATTTGGCAAGGTGATCTCAGTCGATGCCAAAACTTGCAATGAGGGTCAGTTGAAAGTGGCTCAGCAGCGTATCTTTCAAACCGTCTGACCTGCCATCAAACTGTCTACTCCATCAGCTCTAATTGGTTGGGTAAATGCCAGTGACAACCCCATTCTGCCCACAGAGTCACCGAAACGCTCGCGACCACGCTCGACCCAAGTGACCCCAAGGTGCACTGAGCACGATTGGGCAGCGATCTTCTGGGGCTTGTATCTTGGACTTCGTGAGAGGTATCAACAAATCATCAGGTGCTACAAGATTTTATTTTTGAGGTCTACAATAACCTCTCTCAGTTTTGGGCGATTTGACTTTGTTTGCATTTGGAAAGGCAATCTTAGTCGATGCCAAAACTTGTAGTGAGGGTCAATTGAAAGTGGCTTAGCAGTGTATCATTCAAACCATTTGACCTGTCATCAAACTATCTGCTCCATCAACTCTAGTTGGCTGGGTAAACACCAGTGACAACCTTGTTCTTCCCATAGAGTCACCGGAATGCTCACGACCACACTCGACCCAAGTGACCCCAAGGTGCACTAAGCACGATTGGGCAGCGATCTTCCGAGGCTTGTATCTCAAACTTCGTGAGAGGTATCGACAAACTATCAAGTGCTAGGGATCATGTTTTTTGGGTCTACAATAACCTCTCTCAGTTTGGGTGATTCAACTTCATTTGCATTTGGCAAGGCGATCTTAGTCGATGCCAAAACTTGCAATGAGGGTTAGTTGAAAGTGGCTCAGCAATGTATCTTTCAAACCGTCTGACCTGGCATCAAACCATCTACTCCATTGGCTCCGGTTGGCTAGGTAAATGCCAGTGACAACCCCATTCTACCCATAGAGTCACCAGAATGCTCGCGACCACGCTCGACCCAAGTGACCCCAAGGTGCACTAAGCACGATTGGGTAGCGATCCTCCGGGGCTGGTGTAGGGCACCCTCCACTAGTAGGAATTTGAATTGCATTGTTATGTTTGTAATAAATAGGATGGATCTAAATAGATCATCCTAATTTTGGTTTCTAATGTGTGATCAAGGATCTTTTGGCAATGTTATAAGCCTAAGATACCTTAGGTCATGGGGTTCACCTAGTTAGTGATAATTTGCTAGGTTAGGCTTATGGAGTCTTAAAGGTTGATTTTAGATTATTTTCACTTGAAAAATCATGTTGATAGGTTTTGATCTCAAAAAGAAATCATAAATTCTATCAAGTTCATAAAATGGCATATTTTGCAAAACTGCAAAAATGCAATAAAAGTTGCTGTTGCAACTTTCTAAAATTTTTTGAGAGATTGGAATTGGAAACCCAAGAGTCAAATGGGTTCTCCAATTGATATACCTTCATTTTGAAGGTTATATATGCTCATCACTTTGAACCATAATGGTAAGAAGTTGATTTTTGTAAACTAATGCCATAAAGGAGGAATACAAACCATTTTTGAGCCATTTCTCAGAGTTGTACGGGCGTTTACGGACTTACAGGGTCATGATTTGAATGTGGGAATATTTTATTACATGTTAGTGAAAATTTTCATTGATTTGAAGAAGTTTTAGTTTCATTTGTTAAAGTTATTTCAATTCTTTTCAAAACAGTCCAGGAAGCAAGCTTTTTTAGGGCCCTGAACACTAATGGAGGCCTAACTTGCATTCTAGCCGTGGGTTTAACCTAAGAATTTGGAAAATGAAAGTTAGGTCTATGTATCAATGGATTCTAAAGGCTCATGCAATGGCTCAAAGGGCAAGGCCTTCATGCATCAGGCCCTAGTCTGAATTTTTGAGAGGATTCAGTCTAGAAAGTAGAAGAAAGTTGTAAAGAAGTGCATAGAATAGATAAGTGAGTGAAGTAAAGGTGGTTTTGAGTCATTTGGGGTTGGAGAATAATATCTGAAGCATTGTACCATTTCCATGAACCCTATACCTCATAGTTGCTTTGTAAACCAAGCTTTATTAGGCCAATTAGGTTTGTGTCCAAGGTGGGTGTTAGGTGGCACTAGAGTGGAGTTGGAAGGAAACGATTTGAGATATTAAATAATTTCCAAATGGGTGTCTAAAAATGCCTTGATTGTATCAAGATACTCAGTTGTGCAAAAGTTAGAGTAGAAAACCTCTATTGAGAAGGCTACAAGGAAATTGGCATGCAGGTCTAGTTTGCCATGGTACGGTTTTGGTGGGAATAAAAAAAGTGTTATTTCAGAGGCCTTAGGTCATATGAGGACCATCTAAATGCTTGGGAGTGGTCAGGAAGTCCATTGGTGAAGAGCTCTATCAATAAGTTAGTTTTAGGCCTAGTGTCCCTAAAGCCAAAAAGGCATTGAAGTTTGATTGAGTGTGTAACTTTGCAAAGGGAGTTTATTGGGATAGAAATACATTTGTTTGGTTGTGTTATACCATCAAAAGAGTTTGGGATTACCCTTAAGCCTTTGTGGTTGGTTGGTGAGTTGTGGGAGGTAGTAGAAGGGTACTCCACTTTCTTGTTGTAACCTCTGCATTAGGGGCTCGTATATGTAAACTGTTCGACAGAATGCCCGCAAGCAGAGCATGACATATGGAATTATAGATAGGAGTAGTAGAACTAGTAAAAGGTATCCAAAAATGAAGTTTCCAAAGCTTTGTTAGGTTAGACTGGTCGATGACAATGAGAATTTGTTTTAAACATCGACAGTATTGGCATTCAATAACATGATAATCTATAACACAATTTCAATATTAAGACATTATCATTTCTTGAGAATGCCCCAACACCGAATGTCAAGGAGGACCCGACATCTTCCCTGATGGTTCGAACCTTGTTTCATGCTCGGTTGTTGGATTCATATTGGTCTGGGACTATATTAGTGGGAAACTTAAGAGCGATTTTCAATACCAAGCTGATGATGCCTTCATGATGCATGATAATGTAGTTCTTTGTGTTGACATCAGTCATGATTCAAAGATGTTGGCTTTAGGTTTACAGGGTGGGAAAATTGAGGAGGACGTGCTCGCAAGTGAATCCCAAAATACGTATGTATGATGGCTTCGACAAAATGTTTCTTGGTATCACTTGCATGAAGCGGTATGTGTGTGGAGAGCCAGAAATGACATGCTCTAGTTATAGCACCAAGCATCCAATCAAAAAACAAAGGCATTAACACTTGTGTTGCAATAAGATCCAAATGGCACTATTCTATAGGAATAGATCTATTTTGAAAGATGTAGAGCGCCAAGTAACATGGACTTTCATAACAAATTATTACTAAGGCACTCGCAAAGGGAGAATTTAATGTATTCGAGAAAGAAGATGTGGATAGACATGTCCTCAAGAATTAGTTATTATAATAGGAAAGAAACTGACCGAAAGGGGAAAATAAATAAGGCTCGTAGAGGAGATTTTGGGGGTTCCGAATTCCTCCTGACCCAAGAGACTTTGTGCCAGGGGAGGGATAGATTAGGATTTTTATTGTAATGCACGGAAAGAGGGATTTTATTTTTAGATAATGATTAATGTATAGGAACAACAGAATCTTTGTTGTTTTGCTGTGTTCAAAGAAGGATATGTCAGCATATTAAAACTTTGAATTTAGATGCTCACTTTCTGATTGATATTCATCTTTGAATGATATTGGTTTCTTTTGAATGCGTATCTGTTACATCTGATCATCAACACAATCATCTGTGGACTTTGTACTATAGTTTTTCATGTATTTGGAAAGAACCATTCGTCTTTCTCTCTTAGTTTCTTTCTGTAATGCATTGTTTAGGCAAATGAAATTTGTAGCGTTTACTATCCTTTTCTTTTCAGTAAATTAGTCCCTTCACATCTATCTCATGTTTATGAATAGATGTTTGTAAGCCTTTATTTCTTTCAGGTTAAAAGCATTATCATTTATAGTTTAGTTGATTCATTGTAAATCCTGCATGGGGAGCTGTACCCAGATAATTCAGAGGGTGCTTACGCTTCTCAATAGCGAAGTGACCCAACTATTGGTGTTGGTTGAGTCTTTTTGTTTGGGCTTTAAGGGTCATTTTGTAAGCATTTCTTTGGAAGACAAATTTGTTCACCAACAAGAAGTTAAACCTCAAACATAATAAGCTCCATGAATAGGGTATTCCAGAGTAAAGAAAAACACATGTAACTTCAACAAGATATAATTTAAATCATAATGATAATCATAGTCAAGATATAACTTCACCATTAAATTCAATAAACATGAATAATAAATATGTATATACAAAAGATGATGCAAATATAACATATAAATGAACATGTTCTATATATGTATCAAATGTATCAAAAGTATGTCCATATACAAATATGGCACATGCCATTTCAAAATGTCTACAAAATCAATGTTTTAAGGTGTACAATGTGGCATATATGCCATCTCAAAATGTGTCAAGTGTCATCTCTAAATGACCACAAAACTAAAATTGCATCCTATGCTGTAGGGGGATCATCAAAATGTAGCCTCTTTGAAGAAGTGTTGGGCTCTGATTGATCCTGCATAAAAAATGAGTTCAAACCAAAGTTAGATTGCTTACTTTATATGATTTGTACACACACACACACACACACACACACACACACACACACACACACACACACACATATATATATAATTCATAATTTTTAATCACTAATTTAATTAAAATTATAATTGAATACAAATATTTGTACCTGGTCTGTGGATCACCTACCACGAGTAGGTGTCCTAGCATAAGTCTTGGGTAGCGAAGGGACCATGCCAGCAATACCAACTCTGACCTATAAATATATATTTGCAATAATGAGATTAGTAGAGTGGTGCAACATAGAGTAATAAATCTACAAAATAGGATGATAGCATAATAAAATTACAAATTGATTGAACTAAAATTAAAACTTACATCTGGTGATCCCTCCTCTGGAATAGTGGGCTAGGTCAACAAAGAAACGAAGGATTCTCGTGGGCCCTCCCTCATAGTCGGAGTAACCTATGAGAGTAAAAAGATTGTCAATTATATATCAATGTACTTCATCATAGCAAACCTAGTTACAAAATACAAATAACAATATGTAAAATTCTACGTACAATCGGGCTATCACTCCAAATCGAGATGCATGTAACCCTACACTGTTGAACTGGTGTTGGGACATCATCGATAGCCACACCCTATACAATAAAGTGCAAGTAAAATATTTATTACTACACACAAGTGGCATACATATGCATGCATAATTAATCTTAAACAATTAACTACCTTTCCTTTGTCGACACCTGACGAAGGAACCCCCTCATGCCCCCCACTGACATTGGTTGTAGCCTACAAGAACACAATAAGATGACAATATATATTAGTAAATGTATGAATTTTATTGCTCTAATTGATAGAGATTTAAGCATGTACACCAAATGATATAAAAAAAACTAATGGGTACATAATTTATAATATACCGTATAGTCATCAACGCCAAATGAAATGGCTGAAAGTGTGGACTTCCACCTGTCTCACCTCCTCCTATGTCATCGACAGAACATAAATGGAAAAAATATATATACATAAGTGCATGCAATCATTAAAACTAATCTAAATAAATAAATTATTTTTAAATTAAATAAGTCATGTGACAAATTTATTTATAATGTTTACTCTTACCGTATCAACAAGAGTCAATGGCTCTGCCTGCACCTCTTGAGCACTCTCATGAGATGTAGATGCTCCATGAGGTGTTGGAGCCTCTACAACTACGTCTCTTGTATCCCCCTCATCAATATAATGAAACTGATATATATCAAAATCAATAAGCGGTCTGAGGCACATATGCTTGCAAGTAATGCACATATGGGGCTCACATACATGTGAACTCCAACGAGATTTTGATGCACCAACAACATCCAAAGGAGGAAACACTGACCTAGTCTGAGTGATCAACTAATCACTCAGTAAATGAATGGCCCTAATAGTCTATGAGGTGGTCTCTGCAATGATATCAGGATGTTGCACTGGAGAAGGGGGTGCGACATTAGTGGGGGGGACAAAGGTAGTGGCCTTTCGATGTTGGGAAGATGGCCTAGTCTGAGGAGCTCCTCGGCCTATGCCCATGTTGGGTCTCATACTCCAATAATCAACATGGTGACCAAGCACAAACTCAGCATACAATTTTTTAAGGAAATAAAATGGGACCTCCAAATTGCTATGGGGTGGTTTATCAAAAACCATCCACCAGCGATCCCAAAAGTTTGTGCGCATTGCTTCATTTGTGCACCATTTTATTGATAATTTGGGCTTTTGGGGGTCAACTGGTATTCCAGTTTTAGGATCGACAAAAAGGGCGGCTATATCTTCCTTACTTATATTAAGGGTCGCAATCCCATCATGGTCAAGCCCGTCATCAAATTGGGCATGCATATCATCATGCCAATGAAGAGAAACATTATGTTGCTACGTGAGTGTGTCAATGTTTCCAACAATTGTATTTAGTGTGGCAAGCATGGGACCTAATGTAGGTATATTTTGATACGTGTTTTGGAAACCCCGTATTGTGTTCAAATTTTCTTGTATCAAATCTTGTAAAGATGGAGGGTTTTGAAGTGGGGGATTGTTTTGGGGATTGTTATTTGGTGCAGGAGGGTTATTTTCTTCATTGTTGTTAGCCATGCCTGATTAAATAAAAAAAAATCTAAATTTCAATCTAATTTCATATATTATTACAAATATAAATACAAAACCCTATTTTTTAAAAAAATGCTACATTTAGCATGAAAATGAAATAAATTAATAAAAATTATATAAATAACTACTTACCGAATATGCTTGGAGTTGAATTTGTTGTTTCTAATATCAGGTATTTGAAAATATATTGGGTATCTGAAAATCGCGAAAAGAACTTGAAGAAAATCGCACAAGGAAATGAGGAAAAGGGCTCGTGGGTTTTGGATTTATGCCATAGTTATCGGGTACCCGATTAGGCCTGTGCTTTGGTGGTAGGTTTTCCCAGGTGTACTGACACCCAGGCCTACTAAAAAGTCAACAAGCACTTTCATGCGCTTTTGGACGAGTGAAAAGTGAATGTTTTTCACATCGCCACTTTTTGGCCACTCATGATCTTACACATACCCTTGTACATTATTTTTTGTATATAGTAGATTAATTAACTTACATAATTCTATGTCATGGAATCCTTGGAATATGTAATCTATAAATGAGTTACATTTGTAAGTATGTGTTGTCATATGTTATATTGCTTTTACATTGTTATTCATTATTGTTTGTAAACTTTTAACAAAAATATTATTCTATAAACTTAGTAACATATTTTACGTTAATTTCTCCTAGGTTCCTTGTTGAGGCATCACACTTCAAAAGTTTCAAAGGCCATAAATGCTCTAAAGACCTATAAAAATTTCATTTACTAAAACTTAGAAAATACCAAAAAATATATATTTTTTAATATTTTCCATTATTTTAAAAAAATGGCAATAAAGGTGGCTTGTGAAAAGGCAATTTCTGTAGAGGACAGTACAAAGCTCTTCTTTGAGCATGTTTGGCTTGATTTTGGTCTTCCAAACAATATTATTTTAGATAGGGATAGTATATTTCTCAGCAAGTTCTAGTCTTCACTATAGGAAAAGATGGACACAAAATTAACAAAGTCTACTGCATTCCAGCATCAAATAGATGACCAAATGGAGATAGTAAATGTAATGATCATCCAAATTCAATTCATGTATAATTCAAAACATCCCTATACATGGGATTAATGTCTTCCATATTCTTAGCATAGCTACAATAGGGCACATCATAATTGGACAGGTCACAGTCCATTTGAAGTTTGTCTTGGCTATTAGCCCGTACCACCCATGAATTTTGTCATACCAAGTGTAGATAAGGAGGAAGAAAAGGAAATGAGTTTTATCAAAAAAATCCATCACCTATAGCAATAGGCTCATGAAATCTCAAAACACAACATTAAGAAATATAAGGAGATATGCGATGAATATTAAACCCCTCATTATTTTCAAATTGAGGATAAGGTGTGGTTGTATATTTAGAAAGAAAGATTGCATGATCCCAGCATGAAGCTTCATCCTCTTTGTTATGGATCATCTAATATCATCAAGAAAGTTCCAGTGATAATGCATTTGAGCTCAACTTTCCCTCATTTCTAGGTATTCATCTAGTCTTCAAAATAGAACCATTGAAGCCTTATTTTCCTCCACTATTAGATGTTGATATTTCTGAGGAAATTAGTAATACATAATTGAATCTAGAAGTTTCCACTCCACTAAAAAATGATCATGTTATGGAGGCTAATATGAAGAACATAAAACAAAAAACCATTAATCTATACCAAGTGGTTCAAGCTAATCAATTTTCTAATCATGGTAAATAGAAAGTACTCAAGAAAAGATTCAAGCTCATTTTCCTCAGCTATTGCAAAGTGTTGATGCGATGGGGCCTATGGCCTTTCAAGGAGTCATGGGGTGGGGGAATGATCAGAAAGTAATCCAGGAGTGTCTAGATGGTATGGGCACAAGAAATAATGGAAAATATTAGAAATATATTTTTTCAATATTTTATAGGTTTTAGTAAATGACATTTTTGGAGGTCTTTAGAGCATTTTTTGCCTTCAAAACTTTTGATAGTCTCTTATGAGTGTTTCCATAGGAAAAATCATAAGGTATTGAAACAAGAGCTCTTGGAGATCTTTGAAATAGTGAAAGTAGTCAATCTTTGAAACTAGAGTTAGTTTTAGATAATTTTTGTTTGTTTTATCCAGTAGAAAATATTCCAAACAATTCATTTTCATTTTGAAGGGGATTTTAGCGACCCTTGGGATCTCATAAAAATTGTATAAACTAAATTTGGAATCACTTTTGGCTTACATGAATTGAAAACTATTTTCATGATTGGAAAGATCTCCAAGAGCTCTAGTTTCAGTCCCTTATGAGCCTGCCTACAAAAACACTCATAAGGGATCGTCCAAATTTTCAATGGCCGAAAATTCTCTAAAGACCTCTAAAAATGTTATTTACTAAAACCTAGAAAATATTGAAAATTTATATCTTTTATGTTTTCCATTATTGCTTGTGCCCACACCATCGGGGCACCATCTGGACATTACATTTTTTATATTTTTAATTATTGATTTTTTTTAAAATGGTAATTATATTTTTGATATTTTCCATTATTGCTTGCATCGATTCTTGTAAAATTTATTGTTTTTGTAATAGGTTTGTCAATACCACATGTTATACACTAGGTATTGTACTCTAAAACTATAATTCAGGTCACCATATAAAACCTACAACAACGTCATGAAATGTTTTTCTACACAACTCCCACTAGAACTAGATCAACACAAAAAACCCTTCTACCAAAAATAATAACAGTGTTGGCTACACTCTGATACTAACTGAATGGAAGCCAACTACAAAATAAATGCTTTCAAATGCTAAATCTAATAGGAGAGATGAATAAATTTCTTACAAACCCTTAAACTATTACAAATTAGATAAACACATGCAAAATAAGATTTAAGAAAATAAACTCACATAACTATATTTATTTGAGAAAACCCTTTTCTGAATAAGTTATACTTCAAAAGCTAGACTAAATTATATTATCAATAATAACAATATTTACAATATAATGTCTAGAGACATTTCTCTTTAGAACTAAAAGAAACATCAGAGAATTATATAAAAATCTAGCACATAAAAACTTCTCATAAGATATCCAACCTATCATTAAAATTACAATGTGAAGCCACAATTATAGAGATCAACACAAGCGGAAAGCATACAATGTTTCATAAATTGACTCAAATGCCAAAGACATATGTAGTGTCATAAACAATAACTTGTTAAATCCCATGTACACATTACACATATAGAAACTTCTAATTCCACAATGCATAAATCATCCATAACAGTCACCTTTCCATCTAAAACACCTACCTCACACCACTTGTTAAAGGTGAACTCCAATAAGTATCAATTGCCAAAATAGTAACCATCATAGTCATAATAAAATTTCATCATACTTCCAACATAGAAACCTACGACACTAGCTCACTAATTTTAGGACTTCCAAAGTATGTGCAATAAAATAAATAATTAAATTATTATTTTTGGACTATAAGGTTGAGATGCCTTAATCCTAATAGTATAAGTGTAACAAATGATTCAGACTAAAGATGTGTGAAATTTGATCACATAAAAATAGAGATGTGAAAGCTTTGTAAATTATTCATAAGCATCTAAGAATTTAGTAGCCATCACATTGTTTATTCAAGTCTAGTAAAGCAATAGAAACAAATATTTTATTTGCAGACCCTAAACTGTTAGAATAACTGAGAGGGGGGTGAATTAGTTATCCACAATCCCAAATCAAAATGTATAATCCAAAACAATTTACTTAAACTTCTGCAACTCGGTAACATAAAATACTATACTGTCTATGCTTTTACCGATTACCAGTCAATAACATATAGTGATTACTGATCAAATCCAACATACAATATGTAAAGTATGATAACAAACAATCACCACAATGAACACATAACACAAAATATTTAACGTGGAAACCCTGTGAAGGGAAAAACCACCTGGGACCAGAAACCCAAAAATTGTTCACTCTTCTGAAGTGAGGTCAGTGAAGACCCAACCCTGTTAGAGGTGTGACCTTGTTAGAGGATTTTAGACCAACAGTTATCATCCAACCAACATTCACTATAGGGTTGACAGGATAACAAATGTACATTCTATGAATGACATTACAAGACTTTCAAGTCCACTCGGTTAAGAGATTTGTCTGTATACAATGGTTAAATTGTAATAGTAGGTGATCAGATTACAATACAACTTCAATTGTAGATGTTCAAATCTATATTATGCTCATTCAAATCCTCTAATCAATATATCAATTTTGTATCAACAATAATCAATGACTTATTGTCACTTGGTAATAGCTTTCTAACGCTCGGTAAACTCTACAGTTCAGTTCTCCTTAACCAGTTTGATCAGGCATACATGAAGCTTGTTCATGTGATAATTCTATAGTCTCCTTCTTCCGGCATAAGTTTCATAACGAAACCCTAGTCTCTTAAATAGACAAGTAAACCATTTTCTTCTCCTCCATTAGATTTTTTCGTTTGTTCTCCTTCGTCCATTTTTCCACTTAAACCTTTATCGGTTGATGTGTCAGTAACACATTTTAATTCCATCCTTTAGATCTTCCTAGAATTTTGTTAGCTGTCGATCTTCATAACAAAATTTTATCTCCATCTCCTACCAAGAGGTACTTTACAGTTCATCAATCCTTATTGGCTAAACTAATCATTTAGTTCCTTTCTCTTGCTCGATTAAAAAAGAAATGTTTCGGTTAACACAAGCTCAGTTTATACTATGCTCGATATACACTACACTGCTTGGTGTATACTGTGATGCTTCATCAACTGACCACACTGCCTTGTGTCTTTTAGCTCTTTTCCTCATCATAGATGAATGAAACAGAATAAAGTCAATAACATAAGGTCATAGACTCATCAACAAGTTACCCAATGTATTCCTTATCCTCATCTCTCATATACATCTTCCTCATGTAGATATTTTTGTTCTTCATCTCTCTTACTCCTTTTCTATAGATGTTTAGGCATAGTAACTTACAAGATAAGTGTTGTCAAACTAGTTGACATCAATGACAACATATTACTGATTTAATCAAATTACATATCTAATCAGAAACTCAGTGACTTCTAATCACATATCTTCAATTAGGTTCTAAATCAATTATAGTTCATCAATCTCTCCCTTTGGCATTGATGGCAACTCAAGTAATATGAAGTATGTACCATACACATACCAAACATGTATTCTACAACTCTGTGAACAAATTTTGTACAAGCTCTCCCTAGTGTAATATGTTTAATCACTATGTTACTCAACAACATTACCAATGCAGCATTCCTTCTGCAGATATGATCTTTTTAGCTCTCAGATTCCTTCTTCTATTCTCAATAACTGATCTTTAATGCTCTCCCTTTCTTTCAGATTATCTCTCCCTTAGATAGATGTTTCAGTGTTCTCATCGGTTCATATTGTTTCATATTGTTTATCTCTCCCTTTGACAATAATGCCAAAGAAACAAATAAACATACATCTTTGTAGTAGCCATGTAACTCTCTGTTTGTCCGGTGCATTCTCTGTATACTGATATGAAAATCTATTCCAGTTCTCCAAACTCTTCACAACCTTAGACATGATCCAAAGTGTGACCTATGCTGCATCAACATGTATGATCTTCTGATAAGATTAGGCTGATGCAACCTCCAGATCATATTAGTGACTGATAGACAGGGGATGGACCCCAAGTCTAGTCCTCAAGTATTCAAATGTATCCTTCGGTATAGGCTTTGTAAATATGTCAGCAAGTTGTTCTTTTGATGTAACAAATTCTAGCTTCACTTTCTTCTCCTATACTTGTTCTCTTAAGTAGTGATACTTAATAGATATATGCTTTGTTTTAGAGTGGATCACTGGATTCTTTGAAATGTTTATTGCACTGGTGTTGTCATAATATATAATCATCAGCTCAGTGATTACCTCATTCATACCTTCCAACACTTGCTTAATATATGCAATATTTGAATAGTTTGTATTAGTAGCAACATACTCTGCTTTGATAGTAGACTGAGAAATGCAAGCCTACTTCTAACTTGTCCATGTAACAAGTCTTTCACCAAATAAAAATGCTCCTCCGGTGGTACTTTTTCTTTCATCCACATTTCCATCCCAATCAATGTCGGTGTAGACTTTGAGTTCAAATTTTCCTTCCTTAGGATACCATAATCCATAATCTTCTATTTTCTTCAGGTATCTTAAGATTCTCTTTGTAGAAACCATGTGTGATTCCTTAGGATTTGTAGAAAATCTTGCAACAATTCCCACAACATGTGCTATGTCTGGTCTACTATGCACTACATACATTAACTTACCAATCATATATTGGTATAGTGTCTAGTTCACCTCTGTAGTTTCATCTTCCTTGGTCAGTTTACATCTAGTAGCCATCGGTGTTCCAATAGGTTTAGCATCTTCCATGACAAATGTTCTCAGTATTTCCTTGATGTATTTGGATTGTGTGATGAATATCCCATCACTCTGCTAAATCACTTGTAGTCCTAGAAAGAACTTAATCTCTCCAAAAATAGACATTTCAAACTCTTTTCTCATCTCATCAGCAAAAGATTTACATATGTGATCTTGACCTCCAAAGATAATATCATCCACAAATATTTCAACAATAAGAATAGTATTATTACTATCTCCTTTCATGTACAAATTGTTGTTCTCACTAGTTCTAACAAATCCAATACTTAACAAATAAGTATGTAGCCTTTCATACTAGGCTCTAGGTGCTTGCTTAAAACCATATAAAGCTTTATGTAATCTACATACCATATCTTTCTTTTCTGGATCAATGAACCCTTCTGGTTATTCTATGTAGACTTCTTCTTCAAGTATCCCATTCAAAAATGTTGACTTAACATCCATTTGATAAACCTTAAACTTCTTGTGTGCAGCATATGCAAGTAACATTCTTACTCTTTTTAATCTAGCAACAGGTGCAAATGTTTCACCATAATCAATTCCTTCCTCTTGTGCATATCCCTTGCATACTAATCTAGCTTTATTTCTTGTTACCTCTCCATTTTCATTTAGCTTGTTTTTGAATATCCACTTAGTACTGATAACATTCTTATCTTTAGGTCTAGGTACTAAGGTCCAAGTTTTTTTCTTCTCTATTTGTTCTATTTCCTCTTTCATTGCATTAACCCATTCATCATTTTCTAATGCAACTTTTACATTCTTCGGTTCATATTTACAAACTAGACATGTACCTTGTCTTGTCTTACTCCTTGTTTGAATGCCAGCTTGTCTGTCTCCAATTATTTGTGTCTTTGGATGATATCTCCTAACAAATCTTTCTAGTACTTGATCTCTTCTTTCTTGTTCATCCTATACAGGTTCATTTTCTTGCTTAGTAGGTCCTTTCTGCTCATCGATTTCTCTTTCTTGTTCCTCAGTATTGTTTTCCTACTGACCGGTTGTCACAGTCTACGGCTTCAATAGATACTCAGGTTGTTCAATGTAAGTGAATCTACTATAGTCTTTCATTTCCTTTCTACTTTACTCTGCATTCTTATCATCAAACTCATCAACTCAAACATTAGTACTTTCAATCATTTTATTAGTAACTATGTTCAGACACTTGTATTCTTTACTTTTACTGGAATATCCTAGAAATATCCCTTCATCACCTTTTGAGTCAAACTTTCCATTTCTTTCATCTTTTAGAATAAAACATTTGCTTCCAAAAATCTTGAAATAACTTACAGTAGGTTTGTGTCCAAACCATAACTCATAGGGTGTCTTGTTAGTGTCCTTCAGTTGTACTCGGTTTAGAACATAAATAGTTATGCTGACAGCTTCTCTCCAATATGTTTGAGAAACATTCTTTTCTATCATTAATGTCCTAGCACAGTCAACGATTGACCTATTCCTTCTTTCAGCAATGCTATTCTATTGAGGTGTCCTCGGTGTAGAGACCTGTCTTTTAATACCATGCTCATTACAAAAATTAGTAAATTCATCAAAGATAAATTCACCTCCTCTATCAGATCTTAAGCATTTCAATTCTTTACTAGTTTCTTTTTCTACTTTTTCTTTATACCACTTGAACATCTTGAATGCCTCAAATTTTTCTTTTAAAAATATGATCGTCATCAACCTAGTATAATCATCAACAAAAAGAATAAAGTATCTATCTCTATAATAACTCTAAGTTCTCATAGGACCACATAGGTCGGTATGAACCAACTCAAGTATCTTCTTTGTTGAATAATCTTTTCTTTTGAAAGTAGATTTAGTCATTTTACCTTTTTGACATTCATGACACATAACATGATCAGGCTTTGACAAGTTAGGCAGACCTCTAACTCTTTTTTTTTCACTAATCTTAATCATGTTATCAAAATTCACATGGCATAACCTCTTATGCCACAACCAAGCATCTTCATTTTTCATCATCAAGTAAGAAGACTCATCATTGTTAAGATAAAACAAATTACATTTTGATTGTGCTCCAGTTCCAACTAGTCTTCCTCCATCATCAAAATTTTTCACTTTCTTTCTCTCAAAAGCAACTCAGTGACCTGAATTGTTCAGTTGTGCCACACTTAGAAAATTATAGTTCAGTCCTTCTACCCAATAAGAATTTCCACATTTTATTCTATCAATTATCATCAAGGATCCTTTACCTCTTACCATACAGGGTGTGTCATTACCCATCTTAACAGATCCTCCATTGTATTGCTCAAGATGATCAAATTTATCATCATCACTAGTCATGTGATGTGTACAGCCACTATCTATGATCCAAGTATCATTTTTATTAACTTTAGAAATCAGTCATGTTTCTGCATGTTTTTCTTCTTCCTCAGAATCATCTTTCATAGAAACAGATACAACTTCTACATCATCATCTGAGTTAGATTTAGATTTATTTTCTTTTGCTATGTAACATACCTTTTTGCCTCTATCATTATTGTCTTAGTTTCCTCTATTGTTGTGTCAGTAGCTCTTGTTGTTTCTTCTCCCATAGCTTCCTTCAGATTGGTCTTTGGTTCTGTCATCATCTTTCTTGTGTGGGCATCTAGTAGCAATGTGACCAACTTCTTTACAGTTAAAGCATGCAAGAGGTAATTTGCCTCTATATCTTCCTTTTCCTTTAGGAAACCTCCTAGCCATAAGAGCTTCAAGTTCATCAAGCTCATCATCAGTATTGTGATCACTATCATGCTTATTATTTCTTCTACTAGACTTACCAATCTTTAGAGAAGTCATGAACGAGGATTCAACATTTGGTACAACACTATTATCATAATTATTTAGTTCAAAGGTTGTAAGCTTTCCAATCAGATTATCAAGAGTGAGTGTGCTGTTAGGTGCTGACCTATTTTCATGAATTACATATATTCTGATGGCATAGATGGGCAATAAGGTCCTTAGAATTTTGCTTACCATAGTATCTTCATCAATAACTCCATCTGATTCTCTAATAGCATGAACTACCTCCTTTATTGTGTTTGTGTACTGCATAATGTTTTCACCTTCTTTTATCTTCATGTCGTTGAATCTTCCTCTTAAGCTTTTAGCTCTTGCTCTCTTGACATTCACATCACCACTATAAACTTGAGCAAGTTTATCCCACACCTTCTTAGCAGTAGTACAGTCCTTGATGTCTTCAAATTTGACATCTAAATAGGCAGCAACAATCTCCATCATAGTAACATTATGTTCATGTATGTCTCTTAGTTGATCAAGGGTCAAAGGTCCAGTGGGTGGTGCAAGGTATCCATTCTCCATTAGTGTGAGGGCAGAATTCCCAATTCTAGATACATGCAACTTCATTCGACTTTGCCATATTGTGAAGTTATCCTTGTTTAGCTTTTGCACTTCCCTCTTAAACATTTTGAGACCTTTGTGCTGAAGTCCTTAAAACTCTGTTACAAGCAACCACAACTCTAATACCAATTGTTAGAATAACTAAGAGGGGGGTGAATCAGTTATCCACAGTCCCAAATCAAAATGTATAATCCAAAACAATTTACTTAAACTTCTGTAGCTTGGTAACATAAAATACTATACTGTCTGTGCTTTTACCGATTGCCAGTCAATAACATATAATGATTACCGATCAAAGCCAACATGAAATATGTAAAGTATGATAACAAACAATCACCACAATGAACACATAACACAAAATATTTAACGTGGAAACCCTATGAAGGGAAAAACCAACTGGGACCGACAACCCAAAAATTGTTCACTCTTCTGAAGAGAGGTCGATGAAGACCCAACCCTGTTAAAGGTTACAAACACACTATGAGGTGTGACCTTGTTAGAGGATTTTAGACCAACAATTATCGTCCAACCAGCATTCACTATGGGGTTGACAGGATAAAAAATGTACATTCTATGAATGACATTACAAGACTTTCAAGTCCACTTGGTTAAGATATTTGTCTGTATACAATGGTTAAATTGTAACAGTAGGTGATCTGATTACAATAAAACTTCAATTGTAGATGTTCAAATCTATATTATGCTCATTCAAATCCTCTGATCAATATATCAATTCTATATCAACAATAATCAATGACTTACTATCACTCGGTAATAGCTTTCTGACACTCGGTAAACTCTACAGTTCGGTTCTCCTTAACTAGTTTGATTAGGCATACATGAAGCTTGTTCATGCAATAATTCTATAGTCTCCTTCCAGCATAAGTTTCATAATGAAACCCTAGTCTCTTAAATAGACAAGTAAACCATTTTCTTCTCCTCCATTAGATTTTGTCGTTTGTTCTCCTTCATCCATTTTGCCGCTTAAACCTTTCTCGGCTAATGTGTCAGTAACATGTTTTAATTCCATCCTTTAGATCTTCCTTGAATTTTGTTAGCCGTCGATCTTCGTAACAAACTTTATCTACATATCCTATCACGAGGTACTTTACAACTCATCAATCCTTATCAGCTAAACTAATCATTTAGTTCCTTTCTCTTGCTCGGTTAACAAAGAAATGTGTCGGTGAACACAAGCTCGGTTTATACTATGCTCGGTATACACTACACTGCTCGATGTGATGAACTACAACTGATTTAGAACCTGATTGAAGAATCTATGATTTGAGATCACTGAGTTGCTGATTAGATATGTAACATGATTAAATCAGTATTATGTTGTCATTGATGTCAACTAGTTTGACATCACTTATCTTGTAAGTTACTATACCAAAACATCTATAGAAAAGGAGTGAAAGAGATAAAGAACATAGATATCTACATGAAGAAGATGTATATGACAGATGAGGATAAGGAATACATTGTGTAACTTTTTGATGAGTCTATGACCTTATGATATTGACTTGATTATGTTTCATTCATCTATGATGAGGAAAAGAGCTAAAAGACACAAAGCAGTGTTGTCAGTTGATGAAGCATTTTAGTATACACCGATGAAGTGTAGAGTATACCGAACACAGTGTAAATTGAGCTTGTGTTCACTAACATATTTCCTTGTTAACCAAACAAAACAAAGGAACTAAATGATTAGCTTAGCCAATAAGGATTGATGAGCTGGAAAGTGTATGAATACGAGGTTGGAGATAAAGTTTGTTACAAAGATTGACGACTAACAAAATTCAAGAAAGATCTAAAGGATGAAAAGTAAACATCATGTTATTGACACATCAGTCGAGGAAGTTTTAAGCGGCAAAATCAATGAATGTGATTAAGAGGCAAAATCTAATGGAGGAGAAGAAAATGATTTACTTGTCTATTTAAGAGACTAAAATTTCATAATGAAAAATATGCCAGAAGAAGGAGACTGCAGAATTATCGCATGAACAAGTTTTCATGCATGCCTGATCAAACTGGTTAATGAGAACCGAACTGCAGAGTTTTTACCAAGTGACAGGAAGCTATTACCGAGCAATGGTAAGTTATTGAATATTGATTGAAATAGAATTGATATAATAATCAGAGGATTTGAATGAGCCTAACATTGATCTGTACATCTGCAATTGAAGTTGTATTGAGGCAGATCACCTACTGTTACATTTTAACCATTATACATAGCCAAATCTCTTAACCGAGTGGACTAGGAAAGTCTTTTATGTATCATTCATAGAATAAACATTGTTATCCTATCAACCCCATAGTGAATGTTGGTTGGATGATAACGGTTGGTCTAAAATCCTCTAACAAGGTCACACCTAACAGTGTGTTTGTAACCTTTAACAGGGTTGGGTCTTCACCAACCTCACTTCAGAAGAGTGAATATTTTTGGGTTGCCGATCCCAGGTGGTTTTTCCCTTCATAGGGTTTCCACATTAAATATCTCATGTTATGTGTTGATTGTGATATTTTTTTGATGTCATATTTACATGTTGCATATTTGATTTGATCGGTAATCATTAGACTGGTAATTGGTAAAAGCACAGACAATATAGTATTTCAAGTTACCGAGTAGCAGAAGTTTAAGTAATTTTTTTTTGGATTATACATTTTGTATTGGGACATTGGATAATTGATTAACCCCCTCTCAGTTACTCTAACATGGTGTATATTGTGATTCTTCATCAACTGACCACACTGCCTTGTGTCTTTCAGCTCTTTTCCTCATCATAGATGAATGAAACAAAATCAAGTCAATAACATAAGGTCATAGACTCATCATCAAGTTACCCAATGTATTCCTTATCCTCATCTATCATATACATCTTCCTCATGTAGATATTTTTGTTCTTCATCTCTCTTACTCCTTTTCTACAGATGTTTAGGTATAGTAACTTACACGATAAGTGTTGTCAAACTAGTTGACATCAATGACAACATATTGCTAATTTAATCAAATTGCATATCTAATCAACAACTCAGTGATCTCTAATCACAGATCTTCAATTAGGTTCTAAATCAGTTGTAGTTCATCATAAACATGATTGTTGATGAGTCATATGCTTTGAAACCTCCATGTTGGAAGTTGACTGGTAGTATTTCAAATAGTGAAAATTTTGAAAGGCTCTCTTAAGGATTTAGAAAAGAGAAAGATAAACATTTAATCACTACTATAATTGAAGTAATCTACAATATATATGGTATGATAAATTCTTGGTCGAACTTCACACTTATATATTGACTTTAATATTATGCAATTTTCCATTTCTATTTATTTTCATCAAAAGAGAATTTTTGAAGTTGATTCTACTTATGTACAATAAGAAACACCACTCTGCAAATAAAGGCCAAGTCTTAAGTCTATTCTTCATCAATTTTTATTAATTATTATTGAGTGGGTAAGTGCACCAAGATGGTGAAAAAAAGGGGGCTATACGTGGCCACATTTTTTTATAAAATCAGGGAAACCTGAACTTCGCATAGAGATTTGAGGGTCATGCACTCAAAGCTAGGAGTTTTGTAAAGAATAAGAATTGTAGTACTCTGAATATAGTTTCTAAACTACTAATTTTTTTTTTAAAATGATAATATTAAGAGGGCCAAACCTATCGAGCACAAAAAAATGTTCCTGATTTTTTTAGAAAAACATAACATAGCTGGTTCTATGCACTTCACAAAAACTATAGTTAGATTTAGTATTTTGAAAAACCCTTTGGTAGGATGATAAGTGAGAGTGAGATATAGAACTTTTATATTTTTTATAATTTTTTGTTGAGTATTTTATTTTTTATGATTTTTTGAAGTGACCGCATCCTGAAAATCTAGTACTTGTTCATTTGTTGGGCATAAGTTGCATCAAAATAAGATCCAAATTACAATTATTTTTTTTGAAGTGTATAGAATCTAGTGTAGAATTATATGTATTTTTTTTTGTATTTGGTCAAGTATATCAAAAGTTATTAAAAAAAATGGTAGACATATGTCTATGAGGACTGTCAAGACACTGGTAAAGAAAATTAAAGTTTACTATGCTAATGTTGTCCAAAAATGGAAAAAATTATATGGTCAAAAATCTTAGAAGTGTGAGATAATGGTAGTAATTTTAGAGATACCCACTTGATCATTTGTAAAGTTGATGATGACAAAGTTGAAAAATCATGTTGAAAGAAGAAAAAATGTGTAAATGGACAAAATTGGAGAAAAAATGGGCTTGCAAGCCTTAGAGTCATATTCCAAACCTTTTACCAAGTCATAAACCATACGGGTTATGTTGTACAAAATAACCTGCTCGGGTTTTGAAAATAAAAAATCACAATTTCAAGTTCTACATAACCCATACGGGTTATGAAGACATAAAACAATATTTTCAGTTTCACATAGCCCGTACAGGTTATGAAGACATTAAAAAATTGCTTGTAAATGTGTAATACAATACACATTTGTATATATTTACATATATGGTATATTTCTATGTAGGTGTATATACACACACACACACACACACACACACACACACACACACACACACACACACACACACACACACACACACACACACACACACATATATATATGCATGAATTTTCTTATTTCCTCTCTCTCTCTCTCTCTCTCTCATTTTATATAACCCGTATGGGTTATGAAAAATTGTAAATGTTGTCATAATTTTACATAACCCATTCGGATTATGAGAAATTGTGAACACTTTCATTACTTTACATAACCTGTATGAGTTATGAAGAATTCTTTATATTTGAGTCCCAATAGCCTAAAAACTAGCAATGCAAGTTGTTTGAAGGCCCCACTACTGTTGCACATGATTTTCTAGGATAGTAACAGTCAGGTTTTGTTTATTTTATTGTCAATGTTTCTTTGAAATGATTGATTTGTCTTATTTTTTGGATTCTTTTTGAAGTTATTTTATCATGGTTACTTTCTAGATTATAATAAAAAGATGGTCATTTTTTTTTTTATGCTATTTAATTGTGGATTGTCCTCATGATGTTATGTGTAGGATAATCAATATCAATAATGGAAAAGAACAAGAGAGGAATGATTGAACAACAAGAGGCAACAAAGGAAAGAAAAAGGGAGCGTATGAGGAGATTATGTGAAGGTAGGTCATCTAATGCACCTAATGAAAATGATGAACATTCAACAATTGAAATTGATATGATGAATGGACCAAATCAAAATGATCAACATACACCAATTCAAGTGCATGAGATGAATCCACCTAATGAAGGTGATGAACATAAACCATTTAAAAATGATGTAATGAATGCACATGTTAATAAAATTGAAGAAGATTTACTACTTAAATTTGATGTGATTAATGCACATAATGCACCAATCTTAACACCTTCTAGAATAATTCGTAGAAAACTAAAGTTTCTAATAGACATTGATGAAAATATTGTGATGCCAATGCATGATATAATTTTTGAAAGAACTTGTAGAAGAATGGTTATAAGAATTTGGAATAACTATTTTGAAAACTTAAATCAAAGTGGAAGATGCCAATTAGTTGTTGAAATGATTAAAAATCTGAAATTTAGAAAGATAATAAAATTTTTGGGTTTAAGAACATCTAAAAAATAATAGTGAAAGAACCATTGTGAGAAATATTTTTGATGCATACCAATCCATTGGCTCGAAATCAGGCTCTAAAGATGCTAATGTTACTCGTCGTGTTCTCACATCAACCATAATGGGAAAGAAAATGAAAAAATATCATTTAATAAGAAAAACAAGAAAGTCATAAAGGATAAGTAGAACCACATTACACCATGCTTTAGGTAGGTGATAGAAAATTGAAGATCCTAACAATAATTCTCTTTGGGAATTCTCTGGTAGACTCCCATGCAAGGACAAGGTTGTTGTTGATGCACTAAGAACATTAATTGAGAAATATTGGCATGAAAACACAAGGGTTTTACCTAACCAAAGATATGTTGTTAGAAGATGAATTGGAATTAGAAATCGTGAGCCACATCCAAAACACTATTTAGATATGACACAAATGCAATTTTATGAAAGGTTTCTTCAAATCTTTCCTCATATTAAAATTAGTCAAATATTTTTTGAGATGACAAAACTATTTTATGTTAGATTAATCATGCACGTACTACATGTTGTAGGGTTCATGTTGAATTTTCCATGCATTATGAGATTTATCGCTATATATGTGGTACTTTGCATGCTAACAATGTTTTGCAGGAATGTGGTCTACACGCACCTCCTAAGTCATCAAGAGACTCCATTTTAAGTGTACTCTATAAATAAAATGATGGGTGCATTTATTATAAGATGATGTGTTTGAAAGGATTTTTTCCTACATGTGGTGGTTTGAAAAAGTTGCATAGATTCTTACATCTTGATAACACACACAAAATTGGGTAGGAACTAGTTTCTTTTGGAAAATACAATTCAGTCACATATGGTGTTAAAGATGGAAAAGAATTAAAGAGGTGTGAGTTAGTGAAAAGAGATATATGCATAGTTGATTTTATGAAGATGTTTCAAGACAAATTAGTTTATGAGTACATAGGTCACACACATAGAGCTAGGTGGTTAGATGAGAAATTCAAGTTTTGTAAGGACACTTTCCCCCTCGGTACTATTGTCTCTATCATTGATTTTGCAATGAATTATACACTAAAACCTCAAAATAAAGTACAACCTATGCATTACCACTCTACACAAGTTATAATTTTTGTACACATAGTATTATGTGCATGCACATGATAGAATAGAGGAGGACATAAAGGTTATAAGAGAGTATCACTTCTATATTAGTGATGATCGTACACATTCCTCAGAGTTTGTGAAAGGACAATTTAAAGTTTTCTATGATAGTTTAAGGGAAAGAGGTATAAGATACAACCAACACTTAATATGGTCATAAAATTGCACCTCATAGTTCAAGAATGCAAGGATGTTCTACTGGTTGACTCAGATGCATGTGACAAGTGGTGTGCAACATTTTTGGAATTTCACTGAGGTAGGTCATGTAAAGGGAGAGCATGATGGTGCAGGAGCATGTGTGAAAAGAGCTCTTACCAGAGAGGAATTGAAGTATGAAGGTGGTGCAGTGTTAATAGATGGAGAAACAATTGTGCAATGGTGTAATTTTATGATGGGACCAAGTAATGCAAGTAACTCTATGGTTTCCATTTTATTTTTGTTAATACATGAATATAACATTGAAAACTATTTATATTTTTGTACACTTACATGATCAAATGACATCTATTCATTTAGAAGTTCAAATGCAACATCATTAGCTATTTATAATAGATAGATTGCATTCATTTTCTCTTCATGTATGCATTTTTTGTAGGATTAATATGAATCAAAAGAGTGGGTCGACCAATGGTCTTCTAGAACTTTACAAACCCTAGATACATATCAACTTCCTCGAGCACTACAACTGAACCAGATGGAAGAATTAGTGGATTTTGACCATGTATCTGACCTATTTGAACCAGGTAATTTTTAAATTTTTACTTAGTGAATTTTTGTTCTCATCTTGTATGCATTTTAAGGTCAATTTAATAGTTCTTTATGTTGATTTTGGTATTAACTTATAGCCTTCTATTAAATGCAGGTCATGTATATGCAATCATTGCAGATGAGAACAATGAAGAAGGAAAAATTTACTTTTTGTGTTGTTTTATTGAGGCCAAAAACAAGTTGACAAGTAGAGTCACTGATGGAGAGAGTATTGAGTACCCAATAGGTTTTGTTATTGTGACAAACATGTGACTTAAAAGGTACTATTGTTGCATCGAGTTGTATTGAGACCTCTTAAACTCAATTTATTACACTTTGTATTGATATTGGCATTAACTTATTTTTATAATAAAATATAGGTACCCTATCAAGAATTCTAATGCCTGGTTGTTTGAGGACTTTGAGACACATAGACATATTCTTCATTACTCTAACCTTGTTGTTGCAACAAATATTTAATTGATTAAATATCGTGGTAGACCTCTTAACAAGAATTTGTGGAAAGTTCATGAATCTGACCATGAGGCAATACTTGACAAACTAAGGGTTAGAGTTGATCTAGAAGGTTCACTTGATTGATTTTTGGCCATAAAGATGAATGATTCTACAATATGGTAGAATGATTTTTATCATTTTTATATGATTCTATGTGCATATGAGCTATAATGTGCATATTTAGATGCCAAATTTTGTATATAAAAACAACAATCAACTGTAATGTGCATATTTAGATGCCAAATTTTGTATATAAAAACAACAATCAACTGTAATGTGCATGTTTAGATGCAAAATTTTATATATATAAACAATAATCAGCTTCATCATGCATTTTAGATGCAAAATTTGAAATATAAAAGTGCACATGGGGCTGATTTTTAAATATTAAGAGCCCACATTTGGTATATCCTAATTTGTACCATTTGATTATAAATACATATTTAATTTTGTATCCTTACATTTGTATCATCTTAATGCCATGTAAAGGGAAAAACTTGTGATTCCTCACCATGAATTTTGTATCCTTATATTTGTATCATCTTAATTTTGTATCCTTACATTTGTATTTTCTTAATGCCATGCACATTTATATCATCAAATGATGTAATACTTGGAGTCATTGAGTCAAAATTGGTCAAATGTGTCCAAAGTATAATGCTGATTCCCTAGGGTGAAGGGAAAGTGTTGAAGGATTGCATCCTGGCACCGAATGGTCTACGCCATTAGCTACCATTGGGTGGATAAATGGTAGTGACAACCCCTTTCCACCCATGGAGTTAGTAGGACATTTGCGACCATGCAAGACCAAAGTGTCCCCAAGGTGCACTTAGCACAATTGTACAATGATCTTTTGAGGCTCGTATTTCAAACCTCGTGAGAGGTATCAAAAAACCTTTAGATGCTAAATGATTGTGTTTCTGAGGCCTACAATAGCCTCTCTCCATTTTGGGAGATTCAAATTTATTTGTATTTGGCATGGAAGTCTCGCTTGATGCCAAAACTTGCAGTGAGGCTAAGTTGAAAGTTGCACCACTGGGTATCTTACAAACCTTCCATCTTGACACCAAATGGTTTGTGCCATTAGCTCCCATTGGGTGGGACAATGCTAGAGATTACCACGTTATTCCCACTTAGTCACTAGAATTTTCATGACCATGCTGGAACAAAGTGTTCGCGACCATGCTGAAACAAAGTGTCCCCAAGATGCACTAAGAAGGTAGCACTAAGAAGTCTCGTATCTCAGACCTCGTAAGAGGTATCAATATTTTCAAATGCTATAGGACCATGTTTTTTAGGCCTACAATAACCTCTCTCTATTTTGGGAGATTCGAATTTGTTCAAATTTGGCATGCCAATTTCACTTGATGCCAAAACTTGTAGTGAGGCTCAGTTGAAAGTTCCACCACTACGTATCTTCCAAACCATTCATCTTGGAACTAAATAGTCTGCACCATTAGCTCTCATCGAGTAGGTAAATGCTAGTGACAACTCCATTCCATCCACTTAATCACTAGAACATTCGCGACCATGCCAGATAAAAGTGTCCCCAAGGTGCACTAAGCATGATTGGGTAGTGATATTTCAAGGCTCGTATCTCTGACCTTGTTAGAGGTATTGAAAAACTATTAGATGCTACATGACCATGTTTCTAAGGCCTAAAATAACCTCTCTTTGTTCTGGGAGATTCAAATTTTTTAAAATTTGGAATGCCAATCTCGCTTGATGCCAAAATTTGTAGTGAGGCTCAGTTGAAAGTTGTACCACTGAGTATCTTCCAAACCATTCATCCTGGCACTAAATGGTCTACACAATTAGCTCATGTTGGGTGGGTAAAGGCTAGTGACAACTCTATTCCATCCACTTAGTCACTAGAACATTCGGGACCATGTCAGACCAAAGTGTCCCCAAGGTGCACTAAGCGCGATTGGGCAATGATATTTTGAGGCTCGTATCTCATACCTCATGAGATGTATTGAAAAATCATCTACTGCTACATGGACATGTTTCTAAGGCCTACAATAACCTCTCTCTATTCTGGGAGATTCAATTTTTTTTGAATTTGGCATGACAATCTCACTTGATGTCAAAACTTGCAGTGAGGCTCAGTTAAAAGTTGCACCACTGGGTATCTTCCAAACCATTCATCCCGACACCAAACGATCTGCACCATTAGCTCCTATTGGACATGTAAACACTAGTGATAACCCTATTCTTCACACTTAGTCACTAGAATGTTCATGACCATGCCATACCAAAGTGTCCACAAGGTGCACTAAGCACGATTGGGCAATGATCTTTTGAGCCTCATATCTCAGACCTTGTGAGAAGTATCGGAGAACCATTAGATTCTATAGGACCATGTTTCTAAGGCCTACAATAAGCTATCTATGTTTTGGGAGATTTGAATTTGTTTGAATTTGGCATTCCAATCTCACTTGATACCATAACTTGTAGTGAGGCTCAATTAAAAGTTGCACCATTGGGTATCTTCCAAATAATTCATACTAGCACCGAATGGTCTATTCCATTAGCTACTATTGGGCTATGCCATTAGCTCCTATTGGGTAGGTAGACACTAGTGACAACCCCATTGCCCACTTAGTCACTAGAACATTCGCAACCATGCCAGACCAAAGTGTCCCCAAGGTGCACTAAGCATGATTGGGTAGTGATCTTTTGAGGCTCGTATCTCAAACCTCATGAGAGGTATCAATGAACCATCATATGCTACATAAATATGTTTTTAAGGCCTACAATAATCTCTCTTCATTCTAGGAGATTAAAATTTGTTTGAATTTGGCATGCCAATCTTGCTTGATACCAAAACTTGTAGTGAGGTTCAGTTGAAAGTTGCACCACTAGGTATCTTCCAAACTGTTCACCCTGGTACCAAAGAGTCTACACCATTAGCTCCTGTTGGGTAGGTAAATGCTAGTGACAACCCCATTCTACCCACTTAGTCACTAGAATGTTCATGATCATGCCAGACCAAAGTGTTCCCAAAGTGCACCAAGTGTGATTGGACAATGATATTTTGAGGCTTGTATCTTAGACCTCGTGAGAGGTATCAAAAAACCATTAGATGTTACAGAACCATATTCCTAAGACCTACAATAACCACTCTCCATTTTGGGAGATTCAAATTTGATTGAATTTGGCATGGCAATCTCGCTTGATGCCAAAAGTTGGAGTGAGGCTGAGTTGAGAGTTGCACCATTGGGTATCTTCCAAACCGTTCATCCTAGCATTGAATGGTCTATGCCATTAGCTCCCATTGGGTGGTTAAATGCTAGTGAAAACCCCATTCTACCCCCTTAGTCACTAGAACATTTGTGACCATGCCATACCAAAGTGTCCCTAAGGTGCACTAAGCATGATTGAGCAATGATATTTTGACTCTCGTATCTCAAACCTTGTGAGAGGTATCATAAAACTATCATATGCTACAAGACCTTTTTTCTAAGGCCTACAATAGCATATATCTACTTTGGGAGATTTAAATTTGTTTGAATTTCGCATGGCAATCTCGCTTGATGCCAAAACTTGCAATGAGGCTCAGTTGAAAGTTGCACTAATGGGTATCTTCCAAGATGTTCCTCATAGCACCGAATGGTCTACCCCATTAGCTCTCATTGAGCAAGTAAACATTACTGACAATCTCATTTTGAACATGGAGTCACTAGAACGTTCGTGACCATGCTGAGCCATAGTGTCCCCAAGGTGCACTAAGCACCATTGGGTATGTCAGTGAGCGTTCTGGTGTGTCGAGAGGCAAAGTGGGACCATTCCTAGGGTAAACCTACCCAACCAAATGTGATGGAATTGTTAGTTTGTGCCCACAATGAACATATTTTTTTGCTCCAAGTTGGTTATACAAGGGACATCATCGGTAGGGTAGGTTAGGTCCTATGTGTCCTAAATGTGTTAGGGTACTATGGACCATTTTGGTTTGTAATAAAGACTACATGTTCAAATCTAGTCAAAGGGTCAATAATAGACTACTAATTAATGTTTTGAGTTCTTAGGAAGATCACATTTCAAGATAACCTTCAAAGCATGAAGGGTACCCACAAATACATGTAAGGCATGGATCGTACAAAAAAACACTTGTAAGACATGATTATAGTCATGAATGTGTGCAAGTCCTAAATTCCAATAGACATAAGGTAGTAATCATATTCTCAAGGCATGAATCACACATTTAGATATCCATACACATTGTTTGTATACACTTATGAATCATGCATGTAAATAATGCATAAACCATAATTTTTCTTTAGCCAAACAAAATAATCGTAATGTATGAAAGTGTATCATCTTAAAATGGAAGCACTTCCATGTTAAGAGTGTTTAGCCCTCTGAGTGAGTGGTCTAGGTCATTTCAAGCACCTTGAATCAGCCCTTTTCTCAGATCTAACTTGTTCTCCCCATTATGCTTCTATCTGTCCCTATTTTTAGTATATTTATGCATTTCCTGGCATTCTAGACTGAGGTTCTAAGGTTTTTGACCTCAAGGTCAAAGTCAACCTTGAGGGTCAAAGTCGATCTCGACTCTAACCTAGGTCAAGGTCAACCTTGACTCTGACCTAGGGTAGATTCTGCCTCATCTTTGACCCAGGGTTCAAATTTCAAGTTCCCATGATTTTCGGGTGTCAAGTTTCAAAGATATTTGTTTTCTCGCCTCCTGGTCAGCCATTTCGGGTTTCAGAATGGTAGATCCTTAAATTGCATTTAATATGGGTCCATTTCTAGGGGTTAAGGTTAATTGAGATTTAATTCCCCAATGTTGGCCTTCTCTAGAGGTTTGTGCCCTAGTTCACTATAAAAGGAGGCCTTCCTCTCTCATTTTCTCCATCTCCTTTTTGCCATCAAGCACTCAAGTTCTCAAGAAAAGGTCAAGCAAGCATTTCATCAAGCATTTTCAAGGAAGCATTCAAGTCCTCTTCTCCATCCAAGTTCTCCATTGAACATCAAGGATTCAAGCATTCAAGCCTTTGAAGGGATTTGGTTCAAGCATGCAAGATTCATCATTCTAACCCTAGATCTAGCCATCATGATGGTGTCATCTTCCTTCAAGATCCTTTGTTCATTTTCTAGATCCATTCATTCTTCTATCAAGGTGGATTCCAAGCATACAAGCATGGAGGTTTTGCATTTACTTTCATGGTTTTGATTTACATTTGTTATTGTTATGTTCAAGCCTTCATCTCAATATACTTGTTTGCATTTGAAATATAATTGCATATCTATTGAATGGCATAGCTTCATTGTTAGATCTACTCCTGCTACTTGCTAGCATTCTCATTTCAATTTCAATATTAAGGTTGATTCCAAACCAGGGTTTGACCAAGGAAAACCCCTCAAAGAAACAATTTCTTGCAGGTATAGGTGCATAACTGTGGCTCTGAGATTGGATTTGGATACCCTTTTCGGTGAGCTTCTGAGATCTATGAACAAAGTCAAAGTTGACCTTCAGAATAAGAATGTAGCCTTTGACCTTTTATTGGGGTCAAAGACTACTTGCTATCAGAAAGATAAAAGATTTTTGGGTTTTGTTCGTCTCGGCATTTCCAATCCACAATAGGTTGCAAAATTGCCTGAAACTACACATAGACATCAGAAATCGGCATTTTCCAGATCTACCCTATTTTGAGGTTAGTATTTCCTTTTCAATTATTTCAAATTTCAAGCACAACTCCCCTATAGGGAAATATAAGGTTTTCTTCCTCTTTCATATTCTCCATAGATTGATTCAATTGTGTATTAACCTTTTGGTTGATCAATTTGGATCTCTCCTTTGGGAATTTGGATTTAGAAGTGGATCTCATATTTCCCCCATACATTATAGAAGGGAACACTATTTCCTTCTATTCATTTTGGTGAACCCGCGATAGACTACTCTTTCTTTTTGGTGTTAGATCTCCCTTTGTATTACCTTGTGTGTTCACCTTTACTCTTCATTTTGGTGAACCCGACAAGCTTACTCTCTTTCTTATTGGTGTTAGATTTCCCTTAAGATTAGATATAGTTTATGTTCTTGCATTTTACAATTCAAAAATTCAAAAATATCTATATATTCAATAAAATCCAAAAACATTTCTTGCATTTCATTTACTATGGAGATTGTTAAGATGCTTTGGTGTGTGGTCATGTTCTTTATTACCCTTCTTTTAGCATCTCTTTGTAATACCTATGATGTTTATGAGAGTATCATTCACTTCGTTATGTTGATGACCCTTCACTTTACTCTTGCCTATTCTTTTGTGAAGTTGACCAATACTAGTATTTCTACATTAAAAAATTTCATTAAAGATTTATGTGGTAGCCTTATTAATCTTTTGGATTATGTGAAGAATTTGGTAGATGATACACCATCTCCTAATCTTCCTAATCCTAATCCTATCAATCCTAATCCATCTCCTAATCTTCCTAATCCTAATCCTATCAATCCTAATATTAATCCTAATCCTAATCATATCAATCCTAATCTTCCTAATCCTATTTCGATACCTAATTCTCAGTTTGTTCATCCTCACTCTTCCCATACTTATGATGGGATTCAAGCTATAGTTCAGGATGCGGATGTGCAAGATTTATTTGATTTACCTTCTCCTCTGATTCATGATGATATAAAAGAAAAGGGTAAAGAAACTTCTTCAAAACCTATTATCCCACCTTATACAACCTTTACTCATGAACATGATAAACAATCACCTCCTATAGAAGCTTTACATAATATGTACACTACTGGATATAATATTTTGACTAAACAAGGTTATAAAGGTTTAGGGTTTGGAGTTAATGAGCATGGTATTAATTTTCCAGTTCATATACCCCCTAAACCGAATATGTATGGTGTTGGTTGTTCAAAGTCTCAAGCCAAGGTAGGTGATGTTAAACATCATCCTTCTCTTCACATTCTTCTCCCCACACCTATCTTAGATAACCCTAATACTCGTCAAGAAGTGGCTAAGAAGGTATATGTTGAACTAATGAATTCCAAGAAAGAAATATTTAGACCTATGCTGATAGATGCTTTATACAAATATAAATTTCCTTTTCATTATAGTAACACACATTTACTTGTTGATTGTAAACATTTCAAGCTATATGTTAGAGAAAGAGCTACTTTAGGAATTATATCTCACTCTCATGTAGTTTTACAATTCCTTCATAATTTTGATATAGGGGATTCCCCTCCTTTTGATATAATATAGATTTTCTTCCCCTCTTGTCTCATGATTGGGGGGCAAGAGGTGTATTTTCATCTAGTCTCCTAGGATCCATTAGGTCTTTTATTGGGGCTTAATTGGTATTCTTTCTCTCCTATTTTTTTATGGTTTTGCATTATATTTATAATCATCCATAGAATCTATTTTTCAAGATATCTTTTCTAGGACATGTGTTTTTCAAAGGTATCCCTTGTCTCTATCCCTAGGGGGGAAAGGTTCTCCCTTCTTTCTCTTTATCTAGGGAACTGCTTTCTTTAGCTTAGTGGTATTTGTTTATATTGCAATATTATTTCATCATATAGACAGATGTTTCAACTATGGACAACCTTCTTATATGAGAATTTGTTGTCCTAAGTCGTCACTTCTTCTCTATGTTGCAAATTATGTTCTTTATAAACTCTCACCCTTGCTTGGTGTTGGAGTTGTTTCCCTCATTTCAAAGATTCCTCTTCCTCTTCCTTGCAGGGGGCTTGATGATTGAATCTTTGTTCCTGCCTTTTGAAAGATGATATTTTATCTAAAGAACTCCTCTATGATGGGGGTCTTGTTGATAAGATCTATTTCATTTGAGGATCCTTTTCCATGAGTGACATATCCTTTTCATGATTATCTATACTCTTGGATGTAGGGGTCAATATCTCTTGCTAAGAATATGGTATACATTGTTGCTAAATAGGATATCTCCTTGATTTGTGAAATAGGTATCCTCTTCCATATTTGTTCCTACACTTGGGGGGAAAGGATGCCATCTCCTTCTTTTCTATCTTTTTGGGATTCACCTCTTTCCTTGGTTAAGTAGTATCTATCTATTATGTGATATCCAATCATAAATGAAAATTTTGGTTTGCATTGAGGATCCATGTCCTTGATAACAACCTCTTTTGTTGTTTGACATTGGGTTTTCATGGTTGATATATCTCACCTTGGAAATTGAATAATGTGCTATCCCTCACAAGGGTTACTTTTTTTTCACTTCTAGGATGATATCTCTTTGCATGCGTCCCTTCCATGGACTCATAGGAGTTGTGACCTTCTTGGCTTGGACTAGGTGTTGTTTGTAGATATTGTCTTGATGTTGAAGAAGGCTTTATCCTTGTTCTTTCCTTTCCTTAACATGTCAAAATAGTATTCTTTTTCCATATTAAGGAGGGGGGCATATATAGGGTCTCCCTTGTACTATAGTTTTTTATTTTTACATGCTAAATCTTGGAAGGTAACGCACATAAGTTGCTAAATCCTGAAAGACACGCATCTATATGCTAAATCTTTCGATGGTAACACACATAAGTTGCTAAATCCTGAGGAGACACACATTTTAAAATTTTTTCAACATGCTAAATCTTGGAAGGTAATGCACATAAGTTGCTAAATCCTGAAAAGACATGCATTTATATGCTAAATCTTCTGAAGGTAACGCACATAAGTTGCTAAATCTTGAGGAGACATGCATTTCATATTCATAGTGATACAAGAAGGTGGATCTATGGATATTCCATAAGTCATCAGAAGACACATTACAATTACAAGCATAGTTTATGGGTGAACTTTATAGGGCTCTCCCTCTAGGGTGATTCATGGTAAGGTGGGCATCTTACTAGGCGAGGTAATCACTCTTTTCCCTTTCTCTCTTTTTGCTTTCATGCTAGTAGGACAAGATCATGAAGCTATATTATTTATAGTGTTTCTCTTGTCTTTCTTATGTAAGCATTTATGCTCTTATGATAGCTTTCCAAATATGATATTAGTATGAGAAATTTTTCTTAGCAAGGTTTCTTATGCTAGTTGATTTGGGTTTGTTTTAGTACTAACCCCTCTTTTGTGTCTTTTTCCTTTTTGTTTTCGCACCCTCATGCACGTATGTTGAGTTAGAATCCTTAGCCTAGGGGCTTGTGTCCCTAACTAAGTGTCATCCTATCTCATTTCAAATCCATTGGGATCTCTTCTTCCTTCTCCTTTACCAAGAGTTTGCATCGAATCCATACTCTTGCTAAAGTGGGGGCTTAATGTATCATCTTAAAATGGAAGCATTTCCATGTTAAGAGTGTTTAGCCCTCTGAGTGAGTGGTCTAGGTCATGTCAAGCACCTTGAATCAGCCCTTTTCTTGGATCTGACTTGTTCTCCCCATTCTACTTCTATCTATCCCTATTTTCACTATATTTCTGCATTTCCTGGCATTATGGACTGAGGGCTTGAGGTTTTTGACCTCAAGGTCAAAGTCAAACTTGAGGGTGAACTTTGACTCTGACCTAGGTTAGGGTCGACCTCAACTCTGACCTAGGTTAGGGTCGACCTCAACTCTGACCTAGGGCAGAGTCTACCTTGTCTTTGACCCAGGGTTCAAATTTTAAGTTCCCATGATTTCTGGGTGTCAAGTTTTGGAGATATTTGTTTTCCCACCTCCGGATCGGCCATTTCGAGTTTCAGAATGGTAAATCCTTAAATTGCATTTAATATGGGTCCATTTTTAGGGGTTAAGGTTAATTGGGATTTAATTCCCTAATGTCAGCCTTCTCTAGAGGTTTGTGCCCTAGTTCACTATAAAAGGAGGCCTTCCTCTCTCATTTTCTCCATTTCCTTTTTGCCATCAATATACTTGTTTGCATTTGAAATATAATTGCATATCTATTGAATGACATAGCTTCATTGTTAGATCTATTCCTACTACTTGCTAGCATTCTCATTTCAATTTCAATATTAAGGTTGACTCCAAACTGGGGTTTGACCAAGGCAAACCCCTCAAACAAACAACAAAAACCCTCTTTTTCTTGTAGGTACACGTGTGGAACTACGGATCTGAGATTGGATTTGGATACCCTTTTCGGAAAATTTTTGAGATCTATGAAAAAAGTCAAAGCCAACCTTCAGAATAAGAATGTAGCCTTTGACCTTTTATCGGGGTCAAAGACTACTTGTTGTCAGAAAGATAAAATATTTTTAGGTTTTCTTCATCTTAGCATTTCCATTCTAAAACTGGTTGTAGAATTCCCTGAAACTACACACAGACATCAAAAATTAGTATTTTCCAGATCTACCCTGTTTTGAGGTTAGTATTTCCTTTTCAATTACTTTAGATGTCAAGCACAACTCCCCTATAGGGAAATATAAGGTTTTCTTCCTCTTTCATATTCTCCATAGATTGATTTGATTGTGTATTAACCTTTTGGTTCATCAATTTGGATCTCTCCTTTGGGAATTTGGATTTAGAAGTGGATGTCATATTTCCCCCATACATTATAGAAGGGAATGCTATTTCATTCTATTCAGAAAGATACACATGAATACAATGTAGCACATAAAGCATGCATTCAATTAAATGATGAATTACACATGTGAACACATGTAGCACATAAAGTGTACACATAAATTTTCTTAAGTCATGAAGCATATATGTAGCACAAAAATTATGAAGCATACACATGAATTCACTTAAGTCATGCACATAGCCCATACACATGAATTTAGGTTATGAATAATGTACTTGAATATACATGAGTACATACACACAAGCATATTTACATACTATCGATGAATAAATGAACACACAATGAATACATTGGATCGAATATCAAGTTTCATATATATCAAAATGAACAATAATTGTGTACATATCAAAAAATGGCATACGTGATAAATCAATAATAGAGTTACAAAATGTGGCATTGACTATGTCAAGGTCAATATATACTATAAAAATGTTGAATATATGCAAAATTTGGTCATTCAATAACCACAACTAGATTTGTATATCTTTATCAATATCTACGACTTTGCTGGATCATCAAAATTGAGCCTCATCAAAGCAGTAGGTGGCTCACTAGGTGTTTGCACAAGAAAAATCCAAATGCTAAATCATATATCTTTTCTCAAAATAACTTAATAATAGATTGTGACTTCCCACTTGGAACCTCAAGGAGGTAGATCAAGCAGCTTCTCATCACTTCAAGGTAAAGGGATATGATCAGGTTTATTTGGTGTTAAGCCTACCGAGAAATCATTGTTCCTCGAGGTTAATATTATCTCTAACCTAGAAAATGGAGCTTTTGGAATTTTTATTCTGTACCCATTAGTAGATCACACTATGTCAATAATGGCTTCAAATTTGGTTGGTAAGTTTATGGGACCAAGACCAAATATTGATCTTGTTAGATCCTTCACGGATAAGAAGTGGAGACTAAAGGGTCAGGTGGATATAGTAGCTATATGCCAAAAGGATTTTTTTCATTTGAGTTCTCTAATCAAGAAGGTCGGTCTAAAGTATTATGTGGTAGTCCTTGGATGATGGGTAAATCTTCTCTGTCACTACAAAAATGATCAACTAATCTGGACTATAATGACAACTTCTTTGTTGCAGCCCCAGTGTGGGTTAGGCTTCCAGGATTTCCTTTGGAATATTAGCATGATGATATATTTGTTGGTCTTGCTGGAGCTTTTGGTGAGCTTCTCTCTATAGATCTAAAGACTATGGTAAGGGCAAGACAAGTGTATGATAGGATTTGTGTGAACATTTAGCAATCTACTGATCTACCACTATTCATCATGACAAAATCAAAATTGGGTAAATGGTTACAAGAAGTTGAATACAAATCTACTCTATTTTCTTTCTTTGTATGTAAGAAGTGAGGTCATTGGGAAAACCAATTCCCTCAAAAGGAAAAAAAAGAAGATGCAGGAAAAGACTTTAGGTCGACAGATGGAGTGGAAAGAAAAAAATATGTCCCATCCTAGAGGGAACTGAGGATTTTTTTCCTATTCCAAAGACTTCTAAAGAGGATGTTTCCCAGAAGATAAATGAAAATCCTTTGGGACCAAGGTGTGTTGTGAACCATCGGATTCAGCAAGATGTAATTACTAGTGAAAATCAAAAGAAAAATTATCAAGAGAAGGAAAAGGTTGTTTCAAAAGAAAGTGTTAATAACACTATCAGCCCTGATTTGAGCATAAAAGAGGGAAGTGCGGGATATCCCAAAGGAGAAGAGACTGTAATGGAATCAAGGGTGGAAGATCTCTTAAAAGGGATGGAATCTATTGAGCTTAATCAAGGTATAGAGGAAGGCCAGGGATGTAATATTTTGAATGACCACAATCATAGTGGTTCCTTAAAAGGGAATAGAAAGGAAACATTCTCAACCCCAATAGTGAATAAGACCTGGGGAAGTCAAGAAAATATGGATAGTATTGATCTTCATGAAAAGGAGAATCCTTGGATTGAGGTTGGGGAACTTAAGAAAAGAAATAACTCAGGTAAGAAAGGTTCTCCTCAAGGACCTGCAAACTCAAATAACTAGACCTATAATTCAGGGAAAAAAAAAGAGAAAATGTTTCTAAGGGAGCCTCTATACTTAGAACAGTCAAGAAGTCTGGTGCTCATAATCTAGGAGGGGTTCAAACTAGAGGGAAACATAAAGTATATGTTGGAACTCCAAAAAAATAAAGAGGAAGAAAATCAGGTAGAGAACTAAGAGACCAAGAAGAAAAACAAAACATGGAGGATGAAAAATAGCTGACCATCCCAGAGGTATGCTCTCCTGTCCGCTTATGAAGATCAGATCATGGAAAATTTGAGGACTTAATGGTCCTCACAAGAAAGATGTAATTAGGAATCTTGTAAGGGACTCTAAGCCTGATGTTTTACTTATTCAAGAAACCAAAATAATGAAAGAAAATGTTGAAAAGATCAATCTGATTAAAAATGGGGGATTCTTTGGTTGTAGCTCTGAAGGAGCCTCAGGAGGTATGGCTACTTTTTGGAATGAATTTAGCTTTAATTGTCAGCTTCTACTTGAGGATAAAAAAAATTTAGTAGTCAAAGTTTTTAGTCATAAGGATAAATTTTCTTGGATCCTTATTAATGTCTATGCTCCTAATACTAAGACAGGAAGGCTTAAGCTGTGGAAGAAATTACATGAATTTAGGGATACTTTTCCTAAAAATCAATGGATGATGATGGGGGATTTTAATACTCCTTTGAATGAGAAAGATAAGATGGGAGGGAATACTCCCCAAGTGGAAAGAAGGGTTGACTTGATGGATTTTATTAGCAATGAAGGTTTGTTGGATGTTGAGCTAGAAGGTATAAATTATACTTGGACCAATCATAGAACTGAAGTTGACCTTATCCAATTCAAGCTTGATAGGGTTCTCATTTCAATGGATTGGTTGACTCAATTTTCTTTCTCTCTGTCTTCTCTTGCAAGAATTGGATCGGACCACTTCCCTATTTCTTTCTTAGCAAGCCCTTTTAATAGTAAAATAAATGCTCCTTTCATATTTGAAAAGATGTGGTTAGCTCTCTCGGATCTTGAGAAGAAAATTAGAGAATGGTGGAACCTTAAAGTGGATGGTATACATATGTTCAAAGTGGTCAAGAAACTTTCAAATGTAAAATTTAAAGTGAGACAATGGAATAAAGATTTTTTGGGGGATATATTCCAAATCAAAAGTAAAATTATAACATATCTTAAAGATATTCAGGATGTAATCCAAAAAGGTGGTTTGATTGATGGTCAGAAAGTCCAAGAGAATAATCTTCTTGTGGATTACCATAATATAATTTCCAAAGAGGAGACCTTTTGGAGGTAGAGATTGAGATCTTTATGGCTTGAATAGGGAGACAAAAATACAATATTCTTTCACTTAACTACCCTTAAGCATAAGGAAATCAACAGGATTCATTCTTTATCTTTGGCTAGAGGAACTATTTCTAAAGAGGAGGAAATCAAATAAGAAATGAAGGGGTATTTTGCTTCTATCTTATCCAAGGAAAATAATCTTGTTTTGGAAGACCAGAATATATTGTTGGAATCCATCCCTTCTATTTTGGATAAGACTACCAATGATAGTCTTAAAGCTATTCCTTGAGATTAAAGAGGTAGTTTTCTCTTTTGAAGGAGAGATCTCCAGGTCCGGATGCATTTTAGATGTTCTTTTTTCATAAATTTTGGAGCATTATTGGTAAAGATATTTTTTTAGCTGTCAAGGAGTGTTTTGGAACTAAAACTATTCTAAGAGAACTCAATTCCACCTTTATAGCTCTTATTCCTAAGAATCTAGGAGCTAATATTGTTGATGGATTTAGGCCTATAAGCCTCTACAAATCTTTGTATAAGATTTTCTCTAAGATGCTTACTTCTAGAATTCTAAAATTTCTTCTTGTTTTAATTTCTCCTCAATAGAATGGCTTTATTCCAGGAGGACAAATTCTAGACTCATTTATTGTTTCCCATGAGAATATCCACTCTCTTGAAGTTTATAAAAAGAAAGGTTTCTTGATGAAGTTGGATCTGTCTAAAGCCTATGATAGAGTTGATTGGTTGTTCTTGTCTAAGATTATTTTGTCTTTTGGTTTTGATAAAGGGGTGGTCAGATTGGTCATGCAGTTGGTTACTTCAGTTTCATCTTCTGTCATTGTGAATGGTGGTTCCTCTAACTTCTTCCATCCCTCAAGAGGTTTAAGGAAAGGAGATCCTATTTCTCCTATCCTTTTTTATATTATGGAAGAGAGCCTTGGGACATATATCAATAAATTGGTGAATGAAGGACAAATAATGGGCCTCCAACCTTCATCTGCAAGATTGAAGTGCTCTCATGAACAATTTGTGGATGATACTATTATGATGGGGGAAGCCACGGTCAGGCAAGCTAGGAACATGAAGAAGGCTTTGATGACCTACACTAATGCCACAGGCCAACTTATAAATTGGGAGAAAAGATCTTTATTTTTCAGTAACACTCCTGAGGTAAGACAAAGGAAAATTTCTTCTATTATTGGTTGTAAAATAGGAAAGCTCCCTGCTTCCTATCTTGGACTCCCTTTATGTCTAAAACCGGATGATACCTTTTTGAATAATTTATTAGATAGATTTCATCATAAACTTTCTGGATGGAAAGGGGCCACTCTAGGCCATGATGGAAAAGTCCAATTACTTAAGGCTACTCTACAAAAACCTACCAATGTTTACTCTTAGTCTCTTGAGAATCCCTCAAAAGTATGCTGATCTGATTGAGAAAATCCAAAAAAGATTACTTTGGTCTAGGGTTGAAGAGAAAAAAGGCCAAGCCTTATTGCTCAGGACAAGGTTTGTAAGCTTAAGAAATTTGGTGGTCTTGGAATCAGAAGTATCAAAACATCAATAAGTCTATGTTGGCCAAACGAATCTAGAGGGTTTTTGAAGAAAATAAAGAATGGAATTCTATTTTAAAAATTAAATACCTTTTAATATCTTTAGAAGACTCTTTAAGTAATTAGGAGGATATTCGGGGATCCTAAATTTGGAACAACATCAGTAAAGAAAAGAATTTGTTTAGAAAGGGGGCCAAATGGAAGCTGGGGGATGGTAGGAAGATTAAATTATGGGATGATAAATGGCTGAAAGATAGTCCTCTAAATGAGAACCAGGAATGGATGAATGTTATTTAGGTTTGTAGAGAGACTGTAGGTGAAATGGTTTCTGACTACTCAAAAAATGAAGAATGGGTTGATCTTGGTCTCATTGATGAAAATCTCAAGATTGTGAATATGCAACTCTATTCTTTGTTTATAAGAATTAATGAACATGATGTTTTGGTGTGGGGTCCTGAGGCCAGTGGTAAATTTTATGTTTCCTCTACTTTTTCTCTATTTTTTAAGGAGGAAGAACATCCTTTTTCTCTTAGATCTGGAATAATAAACGTATCCCCAAGATTAATATGTTCTATTGGTTTCTTTTTCAAAATAAGATTCTAATTGTGGATAATCTTTGTAAAAGGGGCTTCAATATGCCTAATAGGTGCTTTTTGTGTTGTGCTGAAGCTGAAACTAGTAACCATATGATGATGCACTGTCCCTACACTAGAAAATTTTGGGATGCTATATTCAATAAGATCTAGTTGGACTGGGTTAACCCTCAAAATCTTCAAGATCTTGTTAATCAATGGATTTTCCCTTTCCCTGGTAAAGAGATCAAAATAATTTTGAATATGTTTCTTCCTCATTTCACTTGGAGAATATGGAAGGAGAGAAATGATAGAGTGTTCAAAGACAAACAAACCTCCTTTGAGATTATGGCTGATCAATTTTGTAGAAGTCTAATGAAAAAATTTATAACCAATCTTTTGAATGATCCAAAATTCTTGAACTACTGTCAAGATTTCAAAGAGATCCACAATTGGGACTTCTTGGGTCAAAGAGCCAAAGATCCCAATCTGAGAGAAAATAATATATGGACGACACCACCAAATGGATGGCATAAAGGAAATTTTGATGGATCTACCAAATTTAATCCAGGTAAGGTTGGGGTTGGAGTTTTAGTAAGAGATTTGGCCTGAAATTGTCTAAGAACTGTTGTTGCGCCTCTGGGAATTCAAACAAATCATGTTGTTGATATCAAGGCGGCCCTCCAAGTTGTGATGTTGGCTAAGGAGCTGGGATGTAAGAAGCTTTGGCTGGAGGGAGATTCCATAAATATAATAAATTGCATAAAAGGAAAGAATGTGGCCTCTTGGGCAATAGCACATATCATAGATAAAATTATATCTATTCTTGGTACATTTCAAGAAGTGTATATTTCCCATGTGTACTTGTATCATCAGAAAATGGAAGCACTTCCATTTAGGACTAGTTTAGCCCTCTAATTAGGTGGTATAGGGTCATGTCAAGTGACTTGAATGGGTATTTGACTAGATCTAGCTTTTTCCCCCTTGTTCTTCTTTTCTCCCTCCTGTTTCCAGCCTCTTTCTGGCAACTCTTTCTAAGAAACTGAGAACTTTGACTTTCTATTTCAAGGATGACCTTGTGGGTCAAGGTCAAACTCAAATTTGACCTAGGTAAAATTTGACCTTGATCCTGACCTAGGTCAGAGTCGACCTCAACCTTGACCCTAGGTCCAAATTTCAGGTTCCAAAAGTTTCAGGATGTCGGGCTTTGGAAAGTTTTATTTCCCGCTTCTCGGTCGGCTGTTTCGGATTTCAGAAAGGTAAAATCTTAAATGATATTTAATTTAGGTCCATTTCTAGGGTTTTTCACTCATTTGTAATTTATTTCTTATATGTCAGCCTCTCTAGAAGTTTGTGCCCTAGATTTGTATAAAATGAAGCCTTCCTCTCTCATTTTCTACACACACATCTCATCGCAATCCATGATCAAGAATCTTTTGCACATCCACTTTTTGTGATCAAGAAATTATTAAGTAAGAAAGGAGATAGTAATCATTCATTCCTCCTCAAGCATTCAAGCATCCAAGTATTCAATTATTCAATTCATTAAGGAGATCGAAGGATTCAATCTCTTTGGAGCCCTCTTGTTGAAGATTTCTCCATCCACATCCATTCAAACTTCCTCCTAGTCCAAGCTCTAATCAAGATTGGTGTTGAATATCTAATGCAATTGATTTGAGACATCCTACATTTGATTCTACATTCATCCATACTTGTGGATTCAAGGATTTGAATCCTCTACAAGGATTTCAACATAAGCAAGGTGAATAGTTCCATTTACTTTGTTTATATACATTGAAATTTCAATTATATTTCAAGGTTGATTCAAAACTAGGGTTTGACCAAGGAAAACCCCTCATCAAACAAAAAAAACCCTTTTTCTTGCAGGAGCAGGTGCAAGATAGCGAATTGCAGTTCAGATCTAGATACCCTTTTCAGTGAACTTCTGAGATCCACGAATAGAATTTCTGTTAGAGCTATTTCAGGTCAAGGTCGACCTTTACTGGGGGTAAGATTGTGCCCTAGGGTAAGATTGTACCCCGATCCTGAGGTCAAGGTCAACCTAGCTCTGAAAGACAAATTTTTTTTGGGTTTTCTTTGTCTTTGCATTTCCAGGTCGGATCAGGTTGCAGAATCTCCCGAAATTGAACACAGACATAAAAAAGAAGTCTTTTCTAGATTTACCCTATTTTGAGGTTAGTATTTATCTCCTATTCATTTAGTATTTCAAGCACATACTTTTCATAACAAAATATAAGGTTTTCTCCTTCATTCATATTCTCCATAGATTGATTCTTTTGTGCATTAACCTTTTGGTTGATCAATTTGGATCTCCTTTGGGAATTTGGATTTAGGGGTGGATCTTGTATTTCCCATTCTATCATAATAACCCAACCATTCATATATATATCTATATATATATATAGATATATATATATATATATATATATATATATATATAGATATATATATATATATATATATATATATATATATATATATATATATATATATATATATATATATATATATATATATATATATATATATATATATATATATATATATATATATATATATATATATATATATATATCTATATATATATCTTACATTTTGGTGAACCCGTGATATACAACTCTTTCTTTTATGATGTTAGATATTGCATGTATTATATTTCTTTTATGTGTTTGCATCTCATATAAAAATAAAATAAAAATACAAAAACATTCATTTATTCATGCTTTTTGTTTTCCTAGTTTAGTTCATTTGTGTTGCATTGGTATATAAGCTTTACTACCTCTAGTCCTACCTATAACATTCCAATTAGAAGAAGTCACAGACCCATGGGTGTCTTTTATCCTAAATCTTCCTCTCCTTTCCTTAGGATCCTGAATGACAATTTGATTATTCATGATTCCAACCCTACTATGGAGCAAAATTTTTCTCTCTCAACTCATGATGAGGATGATGCTTTAAGAGTTCCTCCTGAACAAGTCCAAAAAATCTCAACCGAACTTGATAAAATGGGTAATTGGCTTATCCAAGAAAACCATAATAAAGATTCTATTCAATATATAGAGGCTCTTAAGAAAGTTCTTTGTGATAGTGATCAAGGTGTTAATATCTTGCATGGTATTACTCATCTTGTGCATTCAAATGTTAAACCTTTAGCTCAAGAAGCTCAAGCTATAGGATTTATTCCTCCGGTTACTAGTGTCAAACCTTCTTCTGTTCCTTTACCTAGTATTCCTACTTATACCTCTTCTTTGGTGAATACAACGATTCCCTCTCTTTCTATGAGTGCTCCTCCTGTATCCCTTCCTACATCACAACCTTCTTACCATAATGTTCCTTTTACTTATTCCAATCCTCTTCCAACTATGGTTCCAAGTGTTCCTCCAGTTGTGTCTTCCATTCCTACAGCTTCTTACAGTTTACCTAGTGTTTCTAATGTTGTTGTGCCTACTATTTCCTCAACAATCATCAGTTTGGCTCAAATTGTGTCATCTTTACAACAACAACTTGCTTCTTTAACTCAAAACAAGTTTAGCATTCCTACATGTGACATGGGAAGTCCTCTATCCCTAGAAATCATTCTTACTCCTATTCCTCAGTAAGTTGATATGCCTCGTCTTGAGAATTACAATGAAAAAGGAGACCATGTTACTAATGTTAAAACATTTCAAATCCTTTGTAGTGATTATGCTCATGACCATAGGATTTTAGCCCAGTTGTTTGCCAAAACTTTTTGTGACAAAGCCTTATAATGGTTTTGTTCCTTGCCTCCTTATTCTATTGATTCTTTTCCAAAACTTCCTAATCCTTTTATTCAAAAGAACATTGGTCCACAAGTATCTTTGACTAATTTGATGCATTGTAAACAAAGCACTAAAGAAAAATTGACTGAATTTATTGGTAGATTTAAGCATTTGCATGCTCAGATTTCCTATGCTATTCCTGATATTGATATTCAACGTATGTTTATTTTAAATTTACAAAAGGATATTAAAGATAAGATTCTGCTTACTGAATTTACCTCTTTTCAACAACTTTGTGTAGCACTTCATCATTATCAATTACAAGTGAGTCAATTTGAGAGCAACACTCCAATGTCTCATGTTCTAGTTGATAAGAGTGATGTTTCTCATAATCCAAACAAATTTCAAAAGCCTAACAACCATGTCAAGATAAATAAAAAAGTGAATAGAGTTGTTGATCAAGTTGATGTTGCATCTCACAATGCCACTTCTGAATCCACTGCTTTTCATTTGAATCATGCATTTACTCCTCTCTCTAAATCTTTACATTCTATCATGAATAGGTTGTTAACTGCTAATATGATTACTTTACCTCCTATTCGACCTCTTTTACCTGCAAAGATTGCATCTAAATCTTTTGATCCCAAAGATTTTTTTCAATACCATCGTCAAAATGGCCATGATACTGAGAAGTGCTATTCTTTAAAACATAAGGTTCTAGGTTTGATTGATTCGAATGCCTTATCTATTGATAATTTTGATGGTAGTGGGAACAAATTTGTTTCTCCTCCTAATCAAAACCTTCAAATTTATACAAATCATTTACCTACACATGATACTAATACCATTGCTCGGCCATCTTCTATGGATATTGTTTATGATTCAAAGATGGATGACCTCAATAATACTATTAACCATGTGGAGGATGTTGTTCCATCTCAACTTGAATCTCTACCATTGACTCAAACTCAACCTCAACTACAAGTTCCACCTTAACCTAAGCCTAAACCTAAAACTCAACCAAAACCTCTAAAGAAACCTAAAAATAAAAGACCTTGGGAACTCTTGATTACCTTTGATGATTCTGAGACTATTAAAGCTCCTGATGGTCCCCTTTACATTTATGTTAGGATTTCTAAGATACCTACACGTGGTTGTCTAGTTGATCCTACATCCTTAATCAATGTTATTACTGAAGAAAATCTTTTTATGAAAAACTTGCAACATGATTCTTATGATACATCTGATGTGTGGATTCAAACTTGTAATGGTTTTTTATATCCATCATTTGGTTCTATTGATTTTCCAGTTGAACTTTCTGGTAAAATTGTGAACACTACCTTTGTTGTTGTTCCTACTTTCCATCAATTTTAAGTTAAGCTTTGTTTGACTTGGTTGAATTCCATGCATGTTGTTGCTTCTCCTATCCATAAATGCCTTAAATTCATTCATTATGATGAAGTGAAGATGATAAACCATAGTTTATATCAACCTTTTAGGCCTAGGGATTGTGCTACCCTTGACTTATTTTGGCCTTCATTACCTAATTCATGTCCTTCTCGACCTGATAACCTCTTTCGCTCATATCAAGCCTATAAACATCGCAAAATTCTTGAGTTAAGCATGCCTCCAATGGATCTTAATTGTGGTCTTTTTCCTACACCTTCCATACCTCCTTTATCTATGGCTTCTAGTTCTATTAATAAAGCTCCTACTATTATTTTTTAGTCTACTGATAATCCTACTAATCCTCCTATAGAACCTATGAAGGATCTGATATTTGTTCCTCCTAGTTCTCAACATATTTCAAACAAGATGAAATGTAATTGATCTGCTAATGAACATCATAAAAAGTGTCATGATTAGGCTAAAACTCATACTACTATTCTTCAAAGTTATTTACCTTCTTTTGATCAATCTATGCATGATGTGTTAGAAGAAGTTAATGCTAATAATGATGTTAAGATGCATGATTATGATGATTCTATTCATATCTTAGATCCTATTTTGATTAATCTGGATGAAGAAGATACTCTTGATGATGATAATGATGAATACAAGACTATTGACATTGATACTGATTTACCTAATATGCTTTCATCACAATTAACAATTACACCTAGTATCGAACATCATGATTCTCAAGAGGATCCTTGTTTGGAACTGGCTATCATTCCTACCGTGTTGGATATAGTCCCTCTTGCGAGTTATCCACCTTCCCTAAATGATATAGAATGAGATGGGGAGAGTAGGCAACATGCTTGATTGGCTTGTCCTTCATTATAGCCTTTGTTGTGTGTTTGTCTGTTGTATTGTGCTTCTCTCGTAATGTGTTTGCTAAATGTTTGTTAGATTCTTTTATACGACCCTTTTTGCTCTATTGGTGCAAGGTGATAAAGGAATCAAACCTGTTGTACAAATCCTCTATATGTATCTCTATTCTTCTATATGTTTTTTCATGTTATGTTGCACTTGTGTCATTGTTCGTAAATGTTTCCTTATGTAATCTGCTTGGATCCATGACTTGGTAGCACTAATTCTTTTTGGTCTCCATGCCATGGTCCGAAAATATTCCTCTTTGTAACTATTTTGTGTTCTTTCCTCCATTGTGATTGTAGTTCTACTTTCTTTGGGGAATGATGTCAATTCATTTGAAATAATATCATATATATATATATATTATATTATGATCATACTAACTCCATGGTAGGTAGATCCCTTCTGTGTTCTTTGTATGTTTATGTGGTATTTCCCTTGATTTGTCTTCATTTGGGGGCATCTCGTAATGGAAACGTAATCAATGGATTTCTTTATGTTTCCGTTCAAGCCATTACTCCTGTTAAAAGTGTTAGTGATGACTTTAACATGAGGGCATACACTTTTCTCACCTGTTGCACACACGCACTTTCAATATACATATATTTTTCAAGATACTTCTCTCCCTTTGTGGATTAGTGACTACTCCTAAAACCATGGATTTTTATTTCATAGGATCTCTTGATCCCTCTAGTTTAAAATTTTTGATCCCTTAAGGTCAGAGGTGTCCTTAAGATTGGATCTCTTTTGTTTTTGGTTTTGCTCTTGTAGAATAAGATATTCCTAAGAGTGAATCTTTGATGGGTTGACTAGTGAGTAGCCACATTCACTAGGCAATTCAATTCCATCTTTCCAGTTGCGTTGTTTCCTTGTGTGGTTCACAATGGGACATAAGTTCTCATTGGGGGAGATAATCATACCCTCTTCTCTCTCTTTTCTAGAGATGTCTTTCTTATTGTGATCTTGGATTTGATGAAGACTTGAGTCCTTGGTGGCTTGAGGATTTCTTTGTCCCTTTGATTTCAATAGGATTATCTTTTCATTATGATCTCCTTTACCAAGAGTTTTCATCGAGTCCATACTCTTGCTAAAGTGGGGGCTAAATATATTGTCAAAAAATGGAAGCACTTCCATTTAGGACTGGTTTAGCCCTCTGAGTAGGTGGTCTAGGGTCATGTCAAGCACCTTGAATGGGTATTTGACTGGATTTGTCTTTTTCTCCCATGTTCTACTTTTCTCCCTCCTGTTTCTAGCCTCTTTCTGGCAACTCTTTATGAGAAACTAAAAACTTTGACTTTCTGGGTCAAGGATGACCTTGTGGGTCAAGGTTAACCTTGCTTTGACCTAGGTCAAAGTCAACCTTGACCCTAACCTAGGTCATAGTAGACCTCGACCTTGACCCCTGGTCCAAATTTCAGGTTCTAGAAGTTTCGAGATGTCAGGCTTCAGAAAGTTTTATTTCCCACTTCCGGGTCGGCTGTTTCAGATTTTAGAATGGTAAACTCTTAAATGATATTTAATTTAGGTCCATTTCTAGGGGTTTTCACTCAATGGGAATTTATTTCTTCTATGGCAGCCTCTCTAGAAGTTTGTGCCCTAGATTTGTATAAAAGGAAGCCTTCCTCTCTCATTTTCTACACACACATCTCATCGCAATCCATGATCAAGCATTTTTTGCACATCCACTTTTTGTGATCAAGAAATTAGAAAGAAAGCAAGGAGATAGAAAGCATTCATTCCTCCTAAAGCATTCAAGCATTCAATTCATCAAGGAGATCCATTGATAGCCATTGAAGGATTCAATTTTTTTGGAGCCCTCTTGTTGAAGATTTCTCCATCCACATCCATTCAAGCTTCATCCTAGTCTAAGATCCATTCAAGATTGGTTTTGAAGATCTAATGCAATTGATTTCAGACATCCTACATTTTATTCTACATTCATCCATACTTGTGGATTCAAGGATTTGAATCCTCCACAAGGATTTCAACATAAGCAAGGTGAATAGTTCCATTTACTTTGTTTATATACATTGCAATTTTAATTATATTTCAAGGTTGATTCCAAACTAGGGTTAGACCAAGGAAAACCCCTCATCAAACAAACAAAACCCTTTTTCTTGCAGGAGCAGGTGTGGGACAATGAATTGCAGTTTAGATCTAGATACCCTTTTCGGCGAACTTCCGAGATCCATGAACAAAATTTTTGTCGGAGCTGTTTCAGGTCAAGGTTGATCTTCAGTGGGTGGTAAGATTGTTCCCCGGGGTAAGATTGTACCCCGATCCTGAGGTCAAGGTCGACCTGGCTCCGAAAGACAAACTTTTTCTAGGTTTTCTCTGTCTCTGCATTTCCAAGCCGGATCAGGTTGCAGAATCTCCTGAAACTAAACACAGACATCAAAAAGAAGTCTTTTCTAGAGTTACCCTATTTTGAGGTTAGTATTTATCTTCTATTCATTTAATATTTCAAGCACATACTTTTTATAACAAAATATAAGGTTTTATCCTTCATTCATATTGTCCATAGATTGATTCTTTTGTGCATTAATCTTTTGGTTCATCAATTTGGATCTCTCCTTTGAGAATTTGGATTTAGGGGTGGATCTTGTATTTCCCATTCCATCATCATATATATTTTATAGTACCAAGAAGGAAACAAGCTTACATATAGGCTTGCTAATGTGAAGGTCCATAAAGAAATAATAATTAAATGGAAAGAGGAAGTAAATCTTCAAAAATAGATTTTTAGTCTAATCATGTTTGATAGACTTAATCACAAGGAAGGGATCATAAATAAAATAATTAATAATGAAGAGGACACTTAAGATCTTGAGGAGAGAGATTTGTTAGTTAAGGTGTGCGAAAATTATGAAAGAGTTAATAGCACATAGATTATGGGTCATTTTATGCCTATTGAATCAAAGGAGTCAGTATTAGTTTGAAACTTTGACTGTAGCTAACAAGAGTAAGAAGAATTTTGTAGAAGAAATGAGAGGTGGGTTGTGAAGGGAGAAGCCGCCGAACTGTGAAAAATAAAAAAATGAGAAGAGTGTTTGGAGAAAGCTCAAGTGGGGAGGGGTTTTTCCTTACATCGAAAGACTTCATGGTTACAACAAGGAGGTAACAATGAAGTTTGCTATTGGGTGGGCTAATGGTAGGGTTAATTTAATGGGTAAGTCCTTCCCTCTCTAGTTGAATCTCATATCTAAGATTATGGGCATGCTGTTGGATGGAATAAAGTTTTAGAGGAATAATAAGCGTATGGGGTCAAAGGCTATAGAGATTTTTCCAAAAAATAAGGAAGAAGAAGCAGTGTTGGTTAAATGCTCAGGGGATTATGTGGAAATGTACAGGATCAAACTGATTTGGGCTAAATTTTTGAAAGTTATGATGGAATATTTCACTCTACATGGGTGCTACATGAAGGTGTACAATTTTCATTTTGTGCTAGTTAATCATTTCAGGTATAAAAAGAGAGTGTCTTTTCCCTATTATCTGTTAACTTCTTTGAATAATAGTATCTTGGAGGATAGGAAAAAGCCCAGTTACCTGGTGTTGCATGAAGGGTTAATTCTGCTTATAACTAATTATGCTAGGTATAATATTCCTGATTCTATTCCTAAAATGATTAAAGGGAAGAAGAATAAAGCTAAAATGGATAATTCTAGGTCTGTTCCTAAGAAGAAGGAAAAGAAAAAAAGTAAGGGAAAGGGAGATCTTAGAGAGGAAATTGAAGATCAAAACTCCTCTACCCAGGAGAATGAGGAAGGGATGACACTAGAGGATAACATGGAGGATGTATTTGTGGAAGAAGAAATGGAACCTAAGGTCATATACAAGGGCTCAAGCTCTAAGGTTAAGGACAAGAGGGAGAAGAAAACTCAGAATGTTGAAGATTTGGGTGAGGAGGAAGAAGAAATTGAGTTGGAAGAAGAACATGATAAGGATGAGGAGAGGGAAGAAGAGGGTTTAGAGAAGGAAGAGAGATCTAAGAAGAGTAACAAGGAGAAAAAAAGGAAGAAAGAGGAATGGACTCTGCGCAGGAAGCCTAAAACAAGGGCTGGGAAAAGAGAAGAGAACAGACAGAGAGTTGCAAAGGAGAAAGAGGTTTATGTTTTCTTTGATGCTGATGACCACAATTTTTAGGAGGTAAGGAGCATGACTCGCCATCACATCAATATGGAAAAATGGATTACTCAAGAAATAAAAGATATGGGTTCCAATCTGAAGGCCCTGGAATATGAAATGGTGCCTCTAAAAGGAAGATTGGAAAATTGTATTGAAGAGGTTTTGAAGAAGGTAAATATTAACAATGCTGATGATAACCTGAATGCTAGAATTTCTTCTATTGTGGATGATAAGTTGAAGGATATTAATGAAAAAATCAACTATAATGGTTACTGCATAAGAGAAGTTCTGAAGCACATTAATGAGGACCTCAAAGTTTCTGTGATGAATCTAAAAGCCTTGTATGCCTATCTGGAGAGTAGCTCTTGGAAAAAACTACCATCATGGTGGTAGATGATGTTGGGTAAAGGTCAGTCTTTGGGGCTGTTAGGCCATTTTTCTATCATAGCAAAAATCCTTGAAAATGGCCTCTTTTCCTTGCAAATTTTGTTAAGTGTCCCGCTTTGCCTGCAATCTCAGTTTTAACTTGCAAAGACAATCCACAGTGTTTCATGATGTGCATCCTACCCTGTGTTCTTCATGTTGTCACCTTGCTTCAGTCCAAATTGCATGTGTTGAATTGTTAAAACCAGAAAGTTATTCAAGTTCCAAAGTCTACTGGAAACAATTTCAAAATCTACCGCAGTGTCGAAAACCCACAGTGTTTTTGAAAACCCATGATGTTTTTGACTTTTTTGGCCTGCATGAAAACCCTTGATGTTTTTGGCTTCCCTGTTACCTTTCAGTCTCTCAATAATCTTGTGTGTTTTCGATCATTCACCATTGAGAAAACCTTGGATGTTTTCGATCTTTCACCGAAAACCCTGTGTGTTTTCGACCTTGCATTTCTTCTTTTCTGTCGGCACTCCTTGTTCATCAGTCTTAAGTGCGCAAGTGCGATGGTTGGTGGACCCAATGTTAGAAGGGGAGATGAAGGTGTGTGTTCTGATTGGTTGTCGTATGGCCACATGTCAGACTTTTTTGATATGCGATCATGCGACCACTTGCCACCTGTCTGTGTGGGTCCTAGTTCTTCCCATTGCCCAGCATGGTTAAAGTTTGGATAGGATCTATGGTTATTGTATGTTCACTTGGTGAAGTTTCACTATGTTTAACCTCTACGCTTTTGCGACAATCATTCGATCCTCCGAAAGGGTAAGGCTTCTTTAGTAGTGGTCCCAGAGGCAGTGATGTGGCAGCTTATAATTGGCTATCGCATGATCGCATAGCCCATTTTTTGGCTATGCGATCATGCGACCGGTTGACATTTGTCACTTGGGGCCCATTGGTGAATATGTACAGTGGGACCTATCTGCTCGGTGACACCAACATGTCTTCTTCTCATTGGTTGGCTACATCGGTGATGTGGTTTTTCTCAGCGGGGCCCGGTGTCAAAGTTTTAAGATCCACGGTCGGGGTGTGATCGCATGGAATATTCTCACCCCATGTGATCATGCGCCCACCATCTGATTGGATGCCAATAGGTTTGTGACAGGGCATGTGATAGGGTAAAGGGGGTGAGGTGGCAGTCTTGTTGCCTTATCGCATGATCGCAAGGGCCATCTTTTGGCCTTGCGATCATGCAACAAGGGTGCCATGTTGGTGGGGAGCGGTGACATGGTGCTGAGGTGGATGTGCTTGGTGGGGCCATTACTTAGTGGTGGGTAGCAGCGGTAGTTATGTTGGCGATTAAGGTGCGGGTTGTCGCATGTTTGCATAACCCATTTTTGGGCTATGCGATCATGCAACTAACCGCCGGACGTCACGGTTGCGGGGTTCTAAGGTGGGTCTGTGATGCCAGTCTTGTCGAGATGTCTGATTTTGATTGGCTGCTTGTTGGTGAGGTGGCCGAGGACTTTGTAGAGAGTTTGTAACCGATTGTCGACCACAGCTAGGAGTCTGCAGTCGCATGATCGCAGGGGTGAGTTGGGTGCCATGCAATCATGTGACCAAGCATAAAATGTGGCCCATTTTTCTGTGGCAGTCAAGGTTGATGACCGTGTGACTAAGGGCAAACAGTTGAACATGAAGCTCATGAAATACGTGGTGACCATTTATTTTCAAATTTTAATCTACAGCGACCAAAGGTACCCAAAATTTATGGTTTTCTGGCCATTTTTTGATTTGTTTGGTGGCACCAGTGATTGTAGCCCTGGCCCTAGCTGTCCGTAGCTTGTTGCAACCTGTTTTGGGTTCCCATGGTAGCTAGTGGTATAAAGTGTCATTTTTTTTTACTTGTTGAGGGTTCCATTTTGTTTGGTTCCAGTGGGAAATAGAAGGCTCTGTCACATTGCATGTAAGTTAAATAGAATTTCTGGAAGTCTTTTGCAGGTTATTGAAGTGGTTTGATCTCTGTCTTACTTTGATCATGTACATGACTCATTATACTTAATGTAAGTTTTTCATGCTTCTAAGTCTCTCCTTGGTGTCATTCTTATGAATCTTGGATTTTCTGATCCATTGCATAGGGTTCCCTTTACATATGTTCTGGTCTTTAGTTCTTGGTCTAGGATCAAGTGAAATATACTTTAGAGGGGACATAGATTCAGTCTCGGTTGTCTACAGAAGGATCTTATAAGTAGTGGATGGGCTAGAATGTTTATATTTATGGCTATGAGTCTTTGACAATAGTTGGTTCATGTTTCACTATTTGTATGTGAGGTCTACCCAATGGATAATGGCACTGATCAAGGGCTAGTATATTTAGTTGAGTCCAATGTTTGATGGGTTTTGGCTATTTCCTACATCTCTATATATCAATACCGTCACCAGTAATACCCTTCACAAGACCATTTTATCCTGCATAGTTGAGTTGATTCAATGAATACCTGGTTAGTATTTAGCAATCCTTTACTATGATCTGCTATATAAATCCAAAAGTATAAAGGTGTGTAGTGAGTTTAAATTTTGTCTGGATTTGGTACACCCACCTTGGTTTTGCAGAGCCAGAAGTAGAAGAGGGCATATTAAATCCCTATAGTTGGTCCAGTTACCCTAGGACCTCATTACATTTTGGAGTTAACCATTCCTAAAATCCATCTGAGGGTATATTGGCAGCCCTAAGTGGCATAAGAGTTTTCAAACACCAACAAGATGGTGACTCTACGGGGGAATGAAATAAGTTTACTGATAAGAGTATCCCAGAGTCTTGTTGTATTCAGTTTGGGGAAGAGTCTTATACATTTTCCAATCTGAGAATTGCTTTTTAGATTTGCAAATGTGCTACCTGGATTTGCTAATTGATTTATGTGTGGCTTTTCTGTGGGAGTTCTTAGAGTCTATTGGTGTTTCAAGATAGATCAGTAAAGTTTGTGTCCTTTGAAGAGAGGTGGCGACTCTACGCTAGAAAGAACCTAAGTTGTGAAGTTTTGTTGAGACTTCATTTAGCTGAGAAGAAGGTAGCAGCATTCAGCAGGGTAATCCAAGTATTCTCCATCAAAATTTTATGTATATGCATGGTCCTAATCAAATGATTGTGTCATTAAAGGGATAGGACAAGTGTGAGGTATCTCAGAATAGCTAAGTTAGAGGTGGGAGTCATTTACAAGTGTTTTGATTCCTTATTTTTGATTTACAAAGAATCAAGTGTAAAGGCACAAGGTTGTATGTCAGTGATGGATGTTCACAAGGTTTCTTTTGTTAGAGGTTATGCACCATTTTGTTATGATGGCATACCCGGTTTCCCAAACAAAGTCCCTGATGAAATCAGAGAGTATCTACCAAAGTTCAATAGGAATCGGTGTCCATTAGCAAGAAAGCATGTGCAGGCTTTTTCTGATTTAATGTGTGATTTTGATGTCTGCCATGAGGATTTGTGGATGAGGTTGTTTGTGCAGACTCTTGAGGGAGATGAAAGGGAGTGGTTTTCATTTTTGCTTGCAGCCTCTATTTCTTCATGGAATGAGTTGAGTTCTTGCTTCATTGATTATTTTGATAGCTGGGTAGATGTAAAATCAATGTTGGACAATTTGATGGGAATTCAGATTGAGGGAGGTGAGTTGATTCAAAGATTTAATAGTAGATTCACTAGGACATTAATGGATATCCCTGAGGATTTTAAACCTCATGATCAGATTTTTCTAGCCATTTACTTGAGTGCATTTGACCAAAAAATGGGTTTCTTGCTGAGGGATAAACAACCACAAAGTCTACATTAGGCTTTTGAGGTTGCATTGGATATTGAGTGCAATCTGAAGTATGGAGTTATAAGAAGACATGCCTCTGCTAGTTTGCATTTTTAGAGTAGGGGGAATGATCAGGAGGAGGTTGAGAAACATCAGTGCTCTCATCCCTCTAATTGTTGTATTAACCACAGTGTTGTATGTGAAGGTGAAATGAATTTTACTGCCAAGGGTCTGATTAATGAGAAGCGTGTATCCTTGTCATCTAGTGGTGGTGATGAACATTTTCAGATTATAGAGGATACACATTTCCCTTCGCATGATTTTCCCAAGAATAGTGATGATGATTGTGAAAATTCTTTGCCACCAAGTGATGTTGATACAAATGCTGAGAAAGGTGTTGACTGTGGGAGCATGGATGAGGTTGAGAATGAATTTCTTTCTGATGATATGTCATAGGGTTTCTCTCATATTGCAGAGGATTTTTCTTCGCAGTCTTCTATGCCAATGGGTGGTAATGATGCTGATTGTAAAGTCTTAGAGGTTGAAGATTTGTGGGAAAATCCATGGGATGGTTCTTCTGATGAGTACAACACTGATTATTCATATGTTGACAGCAGTGATGGTGAGTCATGCTCTAGCTCAGATTCTAAATTCTCTTCTTCTTTTGAAGATGTGTATGATGATGGAAATAAAGACATATATAGGGTGGTTGCCAATGAGTTATTTGATGAGGACACTAGTGAGAACCAGTTGGCACTTTGTCCAAATTATTATGAGAAACAATTCCATGTTGTTTCTAACACACTATTTGAGGAGTGTGCTCAGAGGATAGAATTTGTTGAGGATTACTCACCTTCTGCACTTAAAGCTTCACATACAGTTGATCTGGAGTCTCCCTCACAAATGAGGCTAGTTGAAAGAAAGGTAATGCGGGATGAATGTTGCTTTGTTGATGAAGATGCATTACATTGGGACAATGTTTTTCTTCTACCACCAAGCAGTGAAAATAATGGTGATAATCTAGTTCATGATGTTGATCATGTGAATCATCCTTATGAGGATAAAGGTGTGATTTATCAAAAGAAATCGGACTTGATAAACCTAAGTAACCTGATATATGAGCATGTTTTAGTTGCCTTGGATAAGGTAAGTGAAAGTGAGTATAGTTGCTTTTCTTTTGATATGCAAGAATGCATTAAAGATGAGCTGGATGATTGTAGCCAGGAAGAGCAGGTATCGGTTTCTTGCCCTCTTTCATATGTTTCAATCCATGATGATTTTGATGATGCATATTTTCCAAATAGTGAGTTTGTGGGGGAACATGTGAAGGAAGGCATTGGTAATGGTAAATCCAGAGTTGTTCTGCAATCTGTGCTTAATAGTGATCTCTATCATCATGCATGTGGTAAAGGTTTCAGACTTCTATTTGATTTTGTGAGTAGAAACCAAGTTTTTGATAGAGGAAAAGGATGGCACTCCTTCGGCATCTGGATGTTACTTCTGTATATCCTATTTAGTGGTGTTAGAGTTTTTGGGTAGGGAGCCAGTCTGTGAAATTTTGGGTTTAAAAGTGGGGTGAGGGCCTAATTGTTTTGTCTGGGTGTGTCTATTTTTCCTAGAGATTTGAATTCTTTCCATGCCTGCAAGAGCCATGCATCCCCAACTAGAGCCACTGTTAGGCCATTTTTTTGTCATAGCAAAAATCCTTGAAAATGGCCTCTTTTCCTTGCAAATTTTGTTAAGTGTCCTGCTTTGCCTGCAATCTCAGTTTTAACTTGCAAAGACAATCCATAGTGTTTCATGATGTGCGTCCTCCCCTGTGTTCTTCATGTTGTCACCTTGCTTTAGTCCAAATTGCATGTGCTGAATTGTTAAAACTAGAAAGTTATTCAAGTTCCAAAGTCTGCTGGAAACAATTTCAAAATCTGCCGCAGTGTCAAAAACCCACAGTGTTTTTGAAAACCCATGATATTTTTGACCTTTTTGGCCTGAATGAAAACCCTCGATGTTTTCAGCTTCCCTGTTACCTTTCGGTCTGTCGATAATCCTGTGTGTTTTTTATCATTCGCCATTGAGAAAACCTTGGATGTTTTCGATCTTTCACTGAAAACCCTATGTGTTTTCGACCTTGCATTTCTTCTTTTCTATCGGCACTCCTTGTTCATCAGTATTAAGTATGCAAGTGCGATGGTCGGTGGGCCCAGTGTTAAAAGGGGAGGTGAAGGTGTGTGTTCTGATTGGTTATCGCATGGTCGCATGTCAGACTTTTTTGACATGCGATCATGCGACCGCTTGCCACCTATCCATGTGGGTCCCTGTTCTTCCCATTGCCCGGCACAGTTAAAGTTTAGACAGGATCTATGGTTATCGTATGTTCACCTGGTGAAGTTGCACAGTGTTTAACCTCTACACTTTTGTGACAACCGTCTGATCCTCCAAAAGGGTAAGACTTCTTTGGCAGTGGTCCCGGAGGTGGTGATGTGGCAACTTATAATTGGCTTTTGCATGATTGCATAGCTCAGTTTTTGGCTATGTGATCATGTGACTGGTTGACATCTGTCACTTGGGGCCCATTGGCGGATAAGTACAGTGGGACCTATCTGCTTGGTGACACCAACATGTCTTCTTCTCATTAGTTGGCTACATCGATGATGTGGTTTTTCTCAGCGGGGCCCAGTGTCAGAGTTTTAAGATCCACGGTCAGCATGTGATCGCATGGAATATTCTCACCCCATGCGATCATGTGCCCACCATCCAATTGGATGCCGACGGGTTTGTGACAAGGCATGCGGCAGGGTAAAGGGGGTGAGGTGGCAGTCTTGTTGCCTTGTCACATGATCATAATGGCCATCTTTTCGCCTTGCGATCATGTGACAAGGGTGCCACATTGGTGGGGAGCAATGACATGGTGCTGAGGTGGATGTGCTTGGTGGGGCCGTTACTTAGTGGCGGGTAGCGGCAGCGGTTATGCTGGCGGTTAAGGTGTGGGTTGTCGCATGTTCGCATAACCCATTTTTGGGCTATGCGATCATGCAACTAACTGTCAGATGTCGCGGTTGCCAGGTTCTAAGGTGGGTCCATGATGCCAGTCTTGTCGAGATGTCTGATTTTGATTGGCTGCTTGCTGGTGAGGTGGCTGAGGACTTTGCAGAGAGTTTGTGACTGATTGTCGACCACAGCTAGGAGTCTACGGTCACATGATCACAGGGGTGAGTTGGGTGCCATGTGATCATGTGACCAAGCATAAAATGTGGCCCATTTTCCTGTGGTAGTCAAGGTTGATGACTACGTGATTCCATGACTAAGGGCAAACAGTTGAACATGAAGCCTGCGAAATGCGTGGTGACCGTTTATTTTCAAATTTTGATCTGCAACGACCAAAGGTACCCAAAATTTATGGTTTTCTAGCCATTTTTTGATTTGTTTGGTGGCACCAGTGGTTGTAGCCCTGGCCCTAGCTGTCTGTAGCTTGTTGCAACCTGTTTTGGGTTCCCATGGCAGCTAGTGGTATAAAGTGTCATTTTGTTTGACTTGTTGAGGGTTCCATTTTGTTTGGTTCTAGTGGGAAATAGAAGGCTCTGTCACATTGCATGTAAGCTAAATAGAATTTCTGGAAGTCTTTTGCAGGTTATTGAAGTGGTTTGATCTCTATCTTACTTTGATCATGTACATGACTCATTATACTTAATGTAAGTTTTTCATGCTTCCAAGTCTCTCCTTGGTGTCATTCTTGTGAATCTTGGATTTTCTGATCCATTGCATAGGGTTCCCTTTGCATATGTTTTGGTCTTTAGTTCTTGGTCTAGGATCAAGTGAAATATACTTTAGAGGGGACATAGATTCAGTCTTGGTTGTCTACAGAAGGATCTTATAAGTAGTGGATGGGCTGGAATGTTTATATTTATGGCTATGAGTCTTTGACAACAGTTGGTTCATGTTTCACTGTTTGTATGTGAGGTTTTCCCAATGGATAATGGCACTGATCAAGGGCTAGTATATTTAGTTGAGTCCAATGTTTGATGGGTTTCAGCTATTTTCTACATCTCTATATATCAATACCGTCACCAGTAATACCCTTCACAAGACCATTTTATCCTGCATAGTTGAGTTGATTCAATGAATACCTGGTTAGTATTTAGCAATCCTTTAATATGATCTGCTATATAAATCCAGAAGTATAAAGGTGTGTAGTGAGTTTGAATTTTGTCTGGATTTGGTACACCCGCCTTGGTTTTGCAGAGCCAGAAGTAGAAGAGGGCATATTAAGTCCCTATAGTTGGTCCAGTTACCCTAGGACCTCATTACATTTTGGAGTTAACCATTCCTAAAATCCATCTAAGGGTATATTGGCAGCCCTAAGTGGCATAAGAGTTTTCAAACACCAACAGGGGCCATGTACTAGAACAAGAAGAAACCTCAAGAGGAAAGTTCTTAAAATTCCTAAGGATCTTACAAGCCTGAAAGACTCCATTCAAAAAATGGAGGAAATACAAAAAGAGGTTGAAAAGGCCACTGAAGCTAAAATTTAACTGGTCCTAGTTTTTTGCTGGTAGACTATTAGTTGATTTGTTGTAGACTATTTTTTACCTTTCTGTTCTATTTTTTTTATGTGTTGTTTGATGGGTTAGGGTCCTGCTTTTTGTTTCTCAACAAGTGTTCTATGTTTGTAAGATCTTTATTGAAAAAAAAAAATTTCCTATATAAATGGTTTCAGGGTCCATTCAAAACTTGTATTTACCTTAATAAAAAACTAAATATTGGATTGTAATTTGTTTGTAGTTGAATTGTTGGTTACCTAATCTCTTTCTTCTACAATTGGGTTGTTCTCTAAAGCTGATGGTCCCCATCTTGTGTGAGCTGGACTCCTAACAAAATGTAAAGGCATAGGATCCAGGGAAAGTTGTGAAGAGGGTTGTAATAGGTAAAATAAAATCAATACAAGTTAATAACATATATGTCAGGAAATAATAAAAAAATAAAAATGCATGTACTCATATCTAAACGCATATGTTTAACACACATATATAGAAAAAATACATATCAAAACCTCAGATGGCTCTCTTGTACTCTTAGGAGGCATCGCCACTAATGAGACAACTATGACCAATTCCTATATGAACAATCATAACATATGTCATAGTCATAGAGGAATGATTTCTAAGAGATTTAGAATGATCAAGAATGCAATTGAAAGTAAATATAAACATGTTACCTCTTCTCTCTCCTGAACATCAACGACATTAGGTGCATTCATTAATTCTATAAAACCTAATTGCTTCTATATATAGAACAAATAAGTCAGGTGCATTCATTAATATAGACTAAAAATACATGTTTAATTATCATGAAAAATACATTTCAACAAATAAACTTAAATTATATTAAATTATCTTTTGTTGTTTGGGTGTCCTCAAGGATTTCTTTCTCTTTCTCGGTGTCCTCAAGTTAGGTGGGGTATCTTAGCAAAAACAATTAACATAAGAGAAATGAATATGATACTGCATGGGTTCAATTAAAATTGTAAACAAGAGATGTGCAAAATATTATACTGCAAAGCTTTCAAACCCAAAGTCAATGGCAGAAAGGGTGATATCATCAACTTCAGAAATCTGAGCAGTCAACAAGCCCTATAAAATACTAAATAAATATGCATATATTAACAAAATATATTTTGAAACATACATATTATTCTATTTTTATGAATATTTAAAAAAAATTACATTAGGTGTCGAAGCTACACATGTACGTGTACGTGTACGTCTACTGGAACGAACACTCTCTGGTGTGCTCGTATCACCCGCCACACACTGCAATGCATATTATTCATGTATCAATTTATATTATTCTCTAAATAAAAAATTATTTACTTTTATAAGATTTAGGTGATTAATTAATAACATGTCAAAACACAAATAAACAAACATGTCTCTGCTCTCTACAAAAAAACCATCGCCATCAAGTTGTATGTGAGGGTTGCATCCTCAATAGTGAATGCATGGCATTTACCCTCACAATGTGTACATGAATGAGATGTCAAACCATCCTCATTCACGTCAATATCTACCCCAAAACATATACCCTGATAATTGGGGCATACATGCTCAATGGGTTGGACCGATCCAAATGGTGCATCTGATGACAATGGAGGTGGCACATGTGTTGATCTAAATGGTGCAGTTGATGATGATAGATGTGGCGCAAGTGCTGATCCACCCTCTTCTCTGACAAACTATGTGCCATGCTCAATAATGACATTAGTCAATGATGTGGCTACATGAAGAGTCTATAAATCTATGGAATCCTTCACAACTATTGGGACCCCAACATGAACCATGGGTTTTTTAGCTAGAGGCCTCCTATGTTGTGGTTGTACAACCCTACGGGCCCTAGGTCCATCCTTCATAGAGCCCCTCCCTCTACCCTTGAACTGTCGGATATCAAAGTAATTTGGCTTCTCGCCGAGGATAAAATTACAATATAGCTTTCTCAAAAAACATAGAGGCACCTCCCAATTATTATAGGGTGCTTGGCCAAAGACCATATACCACCTATCCCAAAAAGATGCTTTCATCTTATTGTGAACACAACAATGTATAGGAAATTGTGTTGTATTTAGTTCTAGGGTGTTACTATTACTAGGATTGGTGAAAAGAGCACATATGTCACTTTTCAATATGGCCTTCTTTTTCACTTCATTGTATGACAATCCATCCACATAAAATACTCGGCACCTATCCCTCCATGAACCCCATTTGGTAACCTCCCTAGAAACCTCATTTGCACTATTGATCATTCTTTCTAGTATCAAGGCAAGGGTTGAGTGGTGGTCAAGACTAGAGGACCTCAATCTATTGACCAATATAAAAATTTAGGAACTATTATGTGTAAGGCATTTGATGAGATCATCTTGTGTGGCATCTACATGATTTAATGGTGGATATGCAGGGTTTATAGGTGGCAGGGGTTGTTGAGGAGAATTATTTTGAGGTTGAGGAGGATTTTGTGGTTGTGGTTGTTGCTCATGTTCAATATTTTCTTCTATTACTTGTACATGAGGTCTTTGTTTTCTATTTTCATTTTGGGGAATTCTTTGTAGAATCTGACATCAAACTTTAAAAAAAAACATAAATCAATTAAAAAAACTCTACTTCAAATAAAATACAAACAAAAACAATTGAAAATCTAAAATCTCACCTTTCTTACCAGGTGCCATTGTTGCAAATTGATGAAAAATACAAATGGAAGCAAATAGAACCAAAACACACTTGGGTTATGATGAAAATTGGCTTCCCTAATTGAATGTTCCTTCATTTTTGGCATTGGAAATGGTCCATAGTTGTGGGTTTTGGGGAATATAATGTTCCTCAAAACCTATATGGGTTTTTGAGGTTCTATTCGCTTTTTTAATTTTATTTTTGGCTAGGCTTGGTAAAACCAAGCCTAGCACGATTTTGAATTTTGTATTTAACCTGCACGGGTTATGAAAAATTTCATTTTTTTTTGTATGTGGCCACTAAAATGCTCACCATCTTGGTGCACTTACCCGAGTACTAGATATTTTAGATAGCCTAGTTAATCAATTTAGGTATTACTAAAAGAAATTTTCTCTATAATACAAAATTGAAAATAAAAACCTAGAAAATTAGATTTTGAGAAAGTAGACATGTATATATTAGTTCTTCAACTTGAAAAAAATCATTTGTGGCTACTTTAACATTAGAGTTTAAAATATTGGGGCAACAAATAAGGGTAATTACTACATAAGTTGACTCTTCTTTCCACTAGATGCATTCACCAACATTTGAGGCTCATGTATGTTTTTTATGAAGAAATTTATTGGCTGATTTTTGCATTATTTTTGGATCACCCCATTCTATCATTGGCTCCAATCATCCTTTTGACTTATGCAATTCATTGGAGCATTGTGTATTGCATAGGCTTTATATTCCTTAGATAGTTATAGTGCATTATTTATGGGTACCTAACATGGCCTAATTATTAGGACCCATCTTGCATCTTGCAAATATTGCACAATAATATTCTCTCTAAGATGCATGAAGGGGAGGGTTGGAGTAAATAATTATTTATTCACATAGCTTAAGTTTACCTAGGCATTATTTTCATTTTATAGGTGCATAGGTATTTGCACTAAGGTAGTTTTAAATAGTTTTCAATATCTATTTACAACCTACATTATTGTTTGTGTTGGGTGGTTGAGTTTTAACTACTCTAACCTACTCTTGCATCTCCTTGAACCACGTGTAATTGATGTGTCTCTCATCTCCTATTATCTTTCTCATATAACTAAACTTATGAACATTATATAATCACCTCAATCTCAATGCATTCATCCATTGGTGAAATATTAATTTTCTCCATTGTAAAAGTTTATAGCTATTTGTAGGTCTTCCAAGGTTGATCACTCTCACAAAGGAAACATAATTTTTTTTGAACCTCAAAAGTGGTATGTTGATGTTTACAAACTAGCATCAAACATGATCCATATTCTAGTTGTACAATATCAAGGTAAGTGACAACATTATGCTCATCATATCTTCATATGAAGATATAAACTCAATGATATTAACAATAATATTTTTAATGTTTTTATTTTAGTTTTTGTTAGGATTAACAAGGCAGAAATAACAATTATGTGCAAATATAACTAATATCAGAAAATAATAAACCACACAGAATAGAACACAAGACACACAGATTTAACGTGGTTCACCCAATCCTTGGGCTACGTCCACCAACAGTGAGTCCAATATTATTATTATCCAGTGATTACAACCTGATTACAATCCATAATCCCTTACAGCCCAAATATACCACAAGTACTAAAATCATACATAATGAAAATCCCTAACCCTAAGCCATATTATACAATATTTTTCCGCTTTAGGGTTAGAATGAGTTATAAGTAGTCAGCCCAAATAACCGAAAAGTAGTTGGCCTCAAAAAAAATTTCCTTGGGGGTTGCACCCCCGAACCCCCACTCTTGGGGCTGCCGCCCCCAAACCCCCGCTCGGGGCCCAGCCCGGCCCTGAACCCCGGTGAGGTCGGGAGGAAAAGTGTACAGTACTTTCCTAGATAGTACTTTCCTGATTAGTCACCACAAGCTAACAATCTCCCACTTGGTGACTGATCAGTATCCACACTATACTAAAAAACCTCCCACTTGGAGACTGATCCTGTAGCAATACCGCTACCCACATGAGGCTCCCACTGAATTGAACCACCTTGGACTCAGCTGTTCCTTTATTTTGTTCAGTCTAGAAGACCAACTGAAGCTGAACATGAGTTCAACTTCTCCCTTGTTACTACCTTTGTAAACATATCTGCTAGATTATCATCAGTATGAATCTTTTCTAGCCTTAACTGTCCATCATGCAAAACTGATCGAATGAAATGGTACCGCAACTATAGGTGTTTTGTCTTTGAGTGCAAAGCAGAATTCTTTGCAAGATGAATGGCACTTTGGCTATCTGTATGTAGAAAATTATCCTTTTGTGGATATCCCAATTCTTCCATGAAGAATTGAAGCCATATCATCTCCTTGGCTGCCTTTATAGCAGCAACATACTCTGCCTCTGTAGTGGATAAAGCAACCACCTTTTGTAGTCGAGAAATCTAACTCACTGCTGTCCCACCAACATTAAATATATAACCTGTAGTACTCCGCCTGCTATCTATATCTCCTGCCAAATCTGAGTCAACATAGCCTTGTACAGTAGTAGTAGAACCCCCAAAGTGTAAACACTTACTGGATGTGCCTCTCAAATATCTGAGAATCCATTTGACTGCATTCCAATGCTCAATACCAGGGTTACTCATATAACGGCTAACGACTCCCACTGCGTGTGCAATATCTGGCCTAGTACATACCATAGCATACATTAAGCTCCCTACAGCTGAAGCATAAGGTACCTTGGACATGTTAGTCTCTTCTTCTGGTGTCTTGGGACACATATCCTTAGTCAATTTCAAATGACCAGGCAAAGGTGTGTTGACAGCTTTGGCATTTTCCATATGGAAACGTTGCAACACCTTCTCAATATAATCAGCCTGAGATAGAAACAATTTCTTATTTTTCCTATCTCTACAAATTTTCATACCAAGGATTTGTTTTGTTGCCCCCAAATCCTTCATAGCAAAAGATTTTGCTAACTATTGTTTCAACCCCTTAATGTGATCCATGTTAGACCCAGCTACAAGCATATCATCAACATATAAACATAAAATAATGTAGCTGTCATCATCCAACCTCTTAAAATAAACACAATGGTCAGAATGACACCGACTATATCCATGCCTATTCATAAAAGTGTCAAATTTAATATACCATTGCCGAGGTGCTTGCTTCAAGCCATATAGACTTTTTTGCAATCTGCACACCAAATTCTCCTTACCCTTGACCTCAAATCCTTGTGGCTGAACCATATATATTTCTTCATCCAAATCACCATGAAGAAAGGCTATTTTAACATCAAGCTACTCTAAATGCAAATCTTCAGTAGCCACAATACTTAAAACAGTACGAATAGAAGTCATTTTAACAACTGGAGAAAATATCTCATCAAAATCAATACCATATTTTTGTGCAAATCCTTTTACGACTAATCTGGCTTTAAATCTTTTCATACCTCCATCCTCTTCTTTTATCCTGTAAACCTATTTATTCTGTAAAGCCCTTTTACCTACAGGTAACTTACATAAATCCCATGTCTGATTTTTCAGCAAAGAGTCCATTTCATCTGTCATTACAGACTCCCACTGAAGCTTTGTATCCACCTGCACAGCTTCATTATAACATTCAGGTTCACCAGCATCTGTTAACAGAATAGAATACAAAGATGGAGAAAATCTTTCTGGAGGTCTACTTAGCCTTGTTGACCGTCTAACACTCACTGGGGTGTGTGGTATTTTTTGTTGCTGTTGTTGCGGAGCATAAGGAACTACTGGAACATGAACTTGTGGAGTATCATCCAGTACTACATAGTCATTTTCTTTCTTCTCATGCTGCAGCAACAGATCTTTGTACAATACTTTCTCATTGAATATGACATCCCTGCTTCTTACAATTTTATGATTTTCAAAATTCCAAAGCCTATAACCAAATTCATCAATGCCATACCCAACAAATACACATTTCTTTGACTTAGCTTCCAGCTTGGTTCTATTTTCAGAATCTATAAGTGCAAAAGCTTCACAACCAAAGGTTTTGAGAAAAGAATAACTCACCTTCTTACCACTCCATACTTCCTCTGGAATACCACAGTCCAAAGGAGTAGAGGGGCTTCTATTGATTAAATAAATAGCAGTGTTCACTGCCTCTACCCACATATTTTTGGGCAGCCTAGCATGCAACCTCATACTCCTTGCACGCTCCATTATTGTCATGTTCATGCGTTCAACCACTCCATTTTCTTGTGGAGTCCTTGGTACAGTTTTCTGCCTACGAATACCATTAGAGGAACAATATTCTTCAAATTCTTTGCTGCAATACTCACCACCATTATCAGATCTGAGACATTTTAACTTTTTACCAGTTTCATTCTCAACCAAACATTTTCATTTCTTAAAAGTTTGAAATACATCAGATTTCTGTCTAAGGAAATAAATCCATACTTTTCTTGTTGCATCATCTATAAATGTAACATAATACAGAGAGCCACCAAGGGAAGATACATGAGCTGGTCCCCATACATCTGTATGCACAAGCTCTAATCTCTCATTTTTCTTTTCCTTCCCACTCTTCACAAAACTAACTCTCTTTTATTTTCCATAAACACAACTTTCACAGAAATCCATATTGACACATTTCAAACCAGGTAAAACTTTCTTTGAATGAAGTAATTTCATACCTTTTTCACTCATGTGCTCGAGTCTGTTGTGCCACAGTGCTGTGTCAGAATCTACAGCAACAGTTTGATGTTCTTCCTACTCAACTACAGCCACTGTTCCTGAACATTCATTATCTTCTGAAATAATTAAAGTAGAAGGAACAGTATGACCTGTACAAAGATATAAGGTGCCTACTTTCACACCTTTTTTTACTACTAAGGAACCTTTTGAAACCTTCCAATTTTTATCATTAAAAGTAACTGTGCAACCCTCATCACCCAGTTGCCCTGCTGAAATTAAATTTCTACTCAGCCTTGGAACATGTCTTACCTTTTGTAGTAGCCAATGATTCCCATTCTGCAACTTAATCTTAATTTTTTCCTTTCCAACAATCTGACAGGGTTCATTATCTCCCAAATAAACTAGCCCAAAATCCCCTTGGACATAATCAATAAAATAACTTCTATGGGGTGTAGCATAAAATGAAGCCCCAGAATCTAAAACCCATGAATCATCAATACTTTCTAAGGACAAGAGCAAAGCATCCTCCTCGGATTTGTTACTTACCACATTTGCCTCCTTGTTTCCATCATTTTTGTCTCCTTGATCTTTCTTCCGAGACCAACAATCTTTCTTCTTATGACCTGGTTTTCCACAGTACCAGCAATCATTTGGCCCTTTAGATTCGGACCTCTTTCCCTTTGATTTTTCTCTTGATTTCCCAGGATTTTCAGAGTTGTTTCCTCTATCTCTTGTTCTGCCTCTGCTTTCTATGTTCAATACACTACCCGATGTGGATGCCCCTGAGCTTTTCCTACGAATTTCCTCACTCAATATAACACCAATAACATCATCATACTTTAGGGTATTAGAACCAGAAATAGAATTACTAACATCCATTACCAAGCCATTCCAGCTTTCTGGCAAAGAACACAAAATCAAGAGAGCTCTAACCTCTTCATCAAAAGTAATTTTAACTGAGGTTAATTGACTTGTAACTGTATTAAACTCATTCAAATGATCAGTAACTGATCCACCTTCTACCATTTTCATATTAAATAAACGCTTCATAAGAAATACCTTGTTTGAAGCTGAAGGCTTTTCATACAACTTCGCTAGGGTTTCCATCAAATCTTTAGATGTCTTTGCTTCAGTAATATTGAATGCCACCGATTGTGCCAGGCATAGACGAATACTCCCCAGTGCCTTCCTATCCAAAATATCCCAATCCTCCTGAGACATTGATTGCTCTTTCTTGGCTACTCCCTCTAATGGCCGCCATAGATCCTTCTGATAGAGATAATCCTCCATTTGCATCTTCCATAACTGGAAGTTCTACCCATTAAACTTATCAACCTTCAGCCTACCCTCGTCTGCCATTTCTCCCACTTAATCGAGAGACTCTCCCACTAACTTGTGAGACCTGCTTCAGAGAATAGATGAAAGAACGAACGAAATAACCTCGCTCTGATACCACTTGTTAGGATTAACAAGGTAGAAATAACAATTATGTGCAAATATAACTAATATCAGAATATAATAAACCACATAGAATAGAACACAAGACACACAGATTTAACGTGGTTCACCCAATCCTTGGGCTACGTCCACCAACAGTGAGTCCAATATTATTATTATCCAGTGATTACAACCTGATTACAATCCGTAATCTCTTACAGCCCAAATCTGCCGCAAGTACTAAAATCATACATAATGAAAATCCCTAACCCTAAGCCATATTATACAATATTTTTTCGCTTTAGGGTTAGAATGAGTTATAAGTAGTCGGCCCAAATAATCGAAAAGTAGTCAGCCTCAAAAAAAATTTCCTCGGGGGCTGCGCCCCTGAACCCCCGCTCTTGGGGGCTACCACCCCCAAACCCCCGCTCGGGGCCCAGCCCGGCCCCGAACCCCGGCGAGGTCGGGAGGAAAAGTGTACAGTACTTTCCTGGATAGTACTTTCCTGATTAGTCACCACAAGCTAACAGTTTTTCCTTATTGTCTTACTTATTGTTCTTGAAAATTTGTAATAGCTTGATTCTTGTACTAGATAATTTGTGCACTTGACACAATGAAATGCCATTAATTGAAGATACCAATATTAAAGTAATTGACAACATTATGCTCATCATATCTTCATATGAATATGCATTAATATTTTTAATGTTCTAGTTTTAGGTTTTCCTTATTATTTTTGATAGAAAAAGTAGCAAGAGGATGTTGGCCTATGGAACAAAGGGACTAAAGGCACATTAATAGCACATTAATGGCACTAGTCAAAGAAGATATGAATAGTTTAACAATAGAATCACCAAGTCTAATCTACCTCTATCAAAAACATAAATCACAATACTAATCAAAAGGATTAAACTAGAGTATCTAAGATGAAGAGTAGTAGTTAAAATAATAGTTGTAAGCCACGCAAGGCTGTACCAAGAGCTAGACAAAATAACATTAAACCCAAACTCAAAATAGGGGAACTGAGGGCCATGCCCAGTCAAAAATAAACAACCCATGACCACCAATAGCTAGTTCTTTCCACCTAGATGTTTAGACATCAGGGTCCTAGCCCACTCCTCCTGCAGGAACAGGAAAAGATCCTTATTGTCCTCATCCACCTCTTGACTGCCACCCGCCAGCTTTTCCTGCATAGTATAAAGAGTCATAGCCGAAGCATGCATGACCTTCAATGCAAATTTGTTAGTCATCATGCAGTGATGCTTCAGTTCCTGCATATTCTTTCTGATGTCAGCAATCTCCTTGTCCATATTAGAAAACCTCATCTTGAGGGTGCCTTTAAGTTTGTCTTTGTTAGCCAGAACCCCGGTATTGTACTCAAAGATGGGGGGCTTATCCTAGATATCATGGGGAGGACTCTAGGGTAGGGTAGGGTTACAGGGGATTTCGATGGTTTGTTGGGGGTTGGGCTAGGGAATGTTACCAGTCCTGATAGGACTCATATGATCATCTGATGAACCCTTCATGGACTTTGTTGGGTATCCTAAAAGTTTTTCGAGGTTTGTGTCCAATTCCTGGTTTAAGTCTCCATGCGAGTGTTTTACCTGGCCTAGGGTTTGTAAAGTGTTGTGAAAATGGTTTTTGACATGTTCAAAAAAACCCTTACCCTAGGTCTTGTCTTTCAAAATGTTTCCAATTCATTTCTAAACTTCATGTGGCCCTCTTGTTTCTTTTTCTTGGTTACCTTTAAGTCACTTAAGTTGCTATTTGTGCATGTGCTTATTTTCCCCAAGTGTTCACCGAATTGGGAAGTGTCTTATCAAATTGTAAAACAATCTGGCAATTCAGCGAATAAGTCAAATTCATGTTCACTATTAACATCAGTCGCCAGTTCTCTAGATCTTCCAGCGGTTATCCCAAACATCTAGTGAATTGGTGAATGCATTAAAGCCACGCTTTTTGATTACTTTGTTCGCTAAGTCTCCAAGTGCTTCGGCGGTTTCATTTTCTTTTCCGAGAACTAGCGAATGAGGGTTATCTCCAGTTCTCGCAGTCTTTGGCGGTCTTGTGAAACAATCTAGCGATTCAGTGAATACCTTGTTCGCTTATTCTCAGAATCTGGCGGTCAAGGGTCATGTCAACTAGAGAATTAGCGAATACCGTGGATTGTTTTCATGATCAACGGCCCTGTTTTAATCTCAAAATATCTGTGGGTCCTGCATATTTGATCTGGCGAATGAGCGACTAAATACTTATAGTGCTATCCTCTAAATTTGGCGGTTCTGATGGTTTGCCCAAAAGATTCCAGTGGAGATAAGTTTTCTCGCATTCGCTTATTCTCAGAATAAGTTGGTAACATGCTAAATAATCTAGCGATTCAGTGAAGCTAGTACGTGGTCGCCAGTTCTCTTAATAAAAGGATAAAGGTTAAAACAATCTGGCGAATAAGCGAATCAATGGATGATAAGTTTTAAGGTCTCAATCGCTTATTCTCGAAATGAAATTTTCAATGATATGGAGTATTTCGAGAACTAGCAAATGCTCTTTGTTTGCTGATTCTCAGAATTAAATGGTTAAGGGTTTTGTTATTCAGAGAACTAGCGATAGCCATCGATTGATGAAGATCAACGGTCAATCTGGAATCCTAGTATAAAGTGATGATTAAGGAAAGATTCAGCGAATCAGAGATTAAAGGGGTTCGCCAGTTCTCCAGACAATCAAGCGGTTAAGTATATTTTTAAGCGAATGCGCGAACCCTTTGTTCGCTAGATCTCCAAGAAAATTGACCGTCAGTCATAATATTAAGAGAATGGGAGGTGGCTTTGTTCGCTAGTTCGCTAAATGGTAATTGCAGTTAACTGTTTAAGTGGGAGCCCTTTGTTCGCTGATTCGTGAAATGCAGGAATGGTTAAGGATGGGATTCCGAGAACCCGCGAAGCTAGTAGTCGCTAGTTCTCCAAATTTGAACCAGGATTAAACAGGGATTCAGAGAACCAGCGAAGCCAGTGGTCGCCAGTTCTCCAGTTGCTAGCTAGGGTTAGCATTATATTCAGCGACTAAGAGAAGCCAATAGTCGCTGGTTCGCTAAATGGGCTCAGATGGAAAAGGTCATAAAGGGAAAAGAAAAAGAACCATTGCCACATAGATAAAGTACTTTGTTGATTTGGACATGAAACTAGTAAGCCATCAAATCAGCTTCAAGAAGAAAGATTGCATGACGCAAACAGTTTTAAAGTACAAGATCATGATCATTGCCTCTTCACCTTGTTTTCAAGTAGTTTAATCTATCTATCAACATCCGGACATGGCGAGCTTGAAATTTGAAATCTGAGGGTACATAAAATTGAATATGGGATCAATTAAGGAGATTTGCATTAACTATGGTAGTTGCACACCTTGGATTCATATCGATAAATAAGTTAAAGCTCATTGTTTATTTGATCAGTCTCACAGTTCTTGTTTGTCCAGAGAATTTCTGAGCATAAAGCATTTGAGATACAAAAAATTGAAGGTGTTTCTGTAGCAAGGATGAGTCAACCTGGGAAGAGTGCAGCGTCTTCTAGTAGTGAGGCCAAGTCCAAAACAGGTGAGGATAGGAATAAGCCAAATTTTTCAGATGAATTCCTAAAACTGTTGCCGGGCTCCAGTAAGAACAAGAGGGCTGTTGATGACGTGTTTGAAGATCTTTTGGAATGGTGTAGAGACCCAATCACTCCGGAATTCTCAGGTTACACTATTTTCAACTTCTTTTACAGCAATAAAAATAAGCATGTTCCTGTCTGTAATGGTTGGGTGTTAGGATTGGGAAAAATGGTTGTCCCTGATGTTTTCCTAGATTTTGATTTAATTGTTGCCCTAGCCAGAAGTTATGACCCTATCTCAAGGACAATTTGAAAAGAAGACCAATCACCCTTAGTTACTCTTGATAGGGGATCTTTTATGAAAGCTTTTGGTCTATACACGTCCTTTTCAACTGAGATTGATTTGAACAAAGAAAAGGCAAGATACAGAAGCAATATAGGGTCAGTAAAAGACCAGTTGGTTAAACATATGCCAAAATAGGATAAATACATAGCCCCCCTTCCTGCTAACATGAATGCCCCATACCAGTTCAAATCCCTCCATCATTATATGAGATATACTTGCTATGCGTTATGTAGAGTTTTGGGAATTGATGGGAATGCAAAATTTTTACCAGCTGACTTGTTGATGATTATCTTGGATATTCAAAATCCCTTGGTAAACACTGACTATGATTACATTCAGTATGTGATTGATAGGATGCATCAAGGGATGATGTCTGTCAAAGAAAGTAAAAGTCCTATTGAGTTCATGCATTATTCTTTATTAATGCATTTGATTCTGTTTTTCAACATCAACAGTTTTGATGTAAACATGTTAAAACCAAGGTTCACTTTCAAGGATCAGCACAATCCAGTGCAGTTGTGGGTGAGGATATGGAATTCTACCTCCAATGAAGCAGATTTTTGTGTTTTTCAGAATTTCATTGTCTTTCCAATTATTAGGATGCTAGGAATAAATGTCACCAGGCTATCTCCTAGTGTCCTTAGGCTTTTAAGACCATTGCAGTATGTAGATAAGTGGGATGGAAATCATAATTGGGGTGACTTCTACTTAGGAGATAACTCCACAATTATCAGAGTTTATGGTTGTCCCCAACCCCCACATTTATTACCAAAGTATGTGCCTCCGAGAGTGGCTTGTTTGGAATTTGTTTGGCAATTGATGTGTATAGATAAAGAGCTTCTGGCCCCTCACAGAAAGGGTACGTTCACACCCAGGCAATTCAGGGTAGGTGACTTCCTGATAGGAAAGAGGGCTTTTCCTCAGATTAGTGCATGGCTACAACAATTCAAAATGGTTACTGGTGCTTGTAGGCACATAGATCCTGAGGGTTTCATCAAGATTGCCAGGATGACTTACATCCCAAACATTCGTGTGATCAAGGAGCATGAGGGTTTAGATGAAGAAGATGTGATTAGAAAAATTTTGGATGAAGATGAGGTTAAGAGGAGATGGTATAGATTCTTTGATTTAGTAGATTTGTCTAACCAATTGAAAGCATCTCAGATTCCTTTTGAGGGTTTTTTCCCCGATCTTCCTTATTTGAAGAAGATTGATGGGATGATTGAAAAATATGATACCTTGGCAAATCAATTGGAAAGCTTGATTGATCAGAATAATCCAGAGAAGAAGAAAAGGAAAGATTATTCATCTTCTGATGAGGAAGAATTCACTGATGAGTCACAAGAAGAAGATAGTCCTCCACAGGTTGAGGGACCACCAGTTGTTGATCTCACTCAAGATCAACCAGAAATAAAGGATATCTCAGAGCCACCATTGAAGAAATAGAGGCTTGAGGAAGGTGAACCTTCAAGGCATGAGAAACAAAGAAGGGAAATTGACAGAGCATCTGCTCTTGTACCAGGTGATAGGCCATATCATCATCAATTGAGGAAAGCAATAAGAGCAGGCAAGAAAATAGCCATTGAGCAAGAAAGCAGAGAAAAGTCCTTGTGGTTGGAGAAGGATATCAGAGAGGTCTATCAGGAGGAATTCTTGAGGGATGATCAATTCATTAAGACTGATGAGTTCAAGAGTTTTCTCATTTGGAACAAGCAGCAAGAAGTAAAGAAAGCTCTGCCTGAAGGTATGGAGCCAAGTGAAGAAACTTTGAGAGCTCTTGCTTCATATGATCCTAGCCTTGATCCTATAATAGTGGACGAAGCTAGAGAATTGGTTAAATCAAGTGGAATGTTGTTAACCCCAGGATGGGATCTGACTTCTACATTCCTCATTGATCAATTGAGAAAGCAACCAAAGGGTAGCCTATCATATGAGGTTCACATTGGTGACATGATAAGAGGAAGTGGCTATGACCCTAAGTCCCAAGCTATTTCAATGTGGTCTATGGCCCCCAAAACTCAAAAGCCATCTCTATTAAGTATAGAGGATAAGATGGAGGGGAATAAAATTATATGGACTGTACAAAATACAACAGACCTTGAAGTCTCCAAGGCAGTAACTCATTGGGCTAATCTGAATGAAGCCAAGACAGCTCAGCTGTTAGAAAGATATGCTAAATTGTTTGAAAGTTCAAGCATGGTAGCCAAGGACAGAGATTTGAAAATGATGAAGATCAAACAATTGGAAGATGAGCTGGCAGAAATAAAGGTCAAACTTGAGGAAGCCTCAAAAATAATTCCTCCTCCTCCTCTGCAAGTTGAGGTACCTGTTCAGATAAATTTGGAGGCACCTGAGGGACCTGCTGAAGACTTGGAAAAGGTGAAATTGGATGCATCCCTGGACACTATAGCCAAAATAGTGCAGTACAGGCAAGACAAAATAAGAGACAAGATGGATGCAGTTCATAAATCAGTCAGCCTATTACATCAGACCAATCAAAAGGTGAATGACTATTTAGCCACCTTGGAGCCACTCTATATTATTTGGTCTGGGAGGAATTTGTTGTTTGATAAACTTGACAGTTTACAAGAACACAGGCCTAATATCCCAAAAGTAGTGACTAATGTATTTGAAAGGATTGGCCTAATAAGTGTTGCTTCAAAGTTTTTCAAAGGAAAGTCAAACCAAATAAAGGCTAGGTTAGCCATGTTTGATAAAGATTACAGCAAGTATTTGCCCCCGGTATATGATGACAATGGAAATGTGGTCAAGCTGGAAGATTGGAAGTTGTCAATGGGTCAGTTGGTAATCAAGCAAGACGCCTTCCTAAAAGATAATAAGGCTTTGGATGTGGAAAGAAAGAACAATACAATTGATAATTTATTCAAAGTTGAAAGTGACTGTATTAAGTTTATAGCAGAAGTTAAAAATGTGACTGATTCTACATGGGAACAGCAAGTCAACTTATTACAGGAGCTGCAGAGTTACGACTGGCCATCTGATGATGATGTGGCATCTTGGGAAAAGCTAATAACAAAGAAGAAGAAAAAAATGGTTATCCGGCTGACAGAGGAGGAAGAATAATAGATTGCACTTGGCACCTGATCCAAAATTTGAGGGAGAGCGTGTTCAAACAGAGAATGATGTAAATTAGCTTGTAATGGCAGTCATCATTCATATGACAAACTTGGTAACTGCTCTGAAAATATCTACAAACAAAGGTGCCAGCTGCGGAAGTTGTTCAGAATTGAAAAAATATGCCTTGCTGTCTTTATTAAATATCTTTCTGTTTGTATTTTCTTTTGTTTTCTAGTGCAAATTTCTATCAGCCATCCGAAGCTTGTTGCATCCTTTCGAGGATTCTAGGATGGTTGATTAGTATAAATAGTCAGTTTCTATTGAAGATAGAGGTTGGAAAATATTTTTGTAAAGGAGAGGTCCGAAATATAGAACCTTATTTTCTTGAAATCAAGGAAGACTGTACGAATGCATTTGATCAATTAATACAAATACACTAGAGTTTTGTTACTATCATTTGATTGTCTTTACATGTGGAGTGTTTTAGTTTCTTTATGTATTTAGATTGTAAGACAGTTTAAGTACATCTTTCACAAGGTGAATGTAGGGGTTGAGCTTAAGTTTCTTTCAAGGAAAGAGTAAAATCTTAGGGGAGGTCTCTGGGAATTAAATATCTATATGTGGATTTGATGATAGGTGTAGGAATGGAAATAATGATATGTTAGGCATGTCATTTGAGTTTCATTGTATTCATTTTAATAGATATATGTGAAGGTAGAGTTCGACTCTGATGCCCAACGGATAAGGGACTGGTTTTAGATCCATTTACATTGGTTTACCATCCAAGATATAATTGATTGAAATTTTATTTTATATGCATAATTTCCAGACTTGAGTCATATTATGACAAGTTCATAAATATGTATTTCAATGCTTTGAAGAAGCAATAAATGAGGTTAACCCTTCCCTGAGTTTAACTCTAAAAGGAAGAAGGATGAATATCCTTATGCCATTGTGTTGTGTTGCTATTTTTATAATCTATATCATGATGTTGTGTATCAGGATAATTTGGGTTATACTCAGAGTTTTAGCAACTTATTGAGTTGGATTTTGAAGGCAGTAACAAAGCAGTGAAGGAGCAAGTTCTCAATTCAGAGCTCAGTTGAACATTGAATTGATAGAGGTACACCCGCCTGAGTATATATTACTCAAAGAGAAGAAGGTCTTAACCTTAATACCTTAGTAGTTTGTAACTTGCTAGGTTATAGCCATTGGGATTATTTGAGTAATTGATTAATCTACAGGTTCAAACACTAACAAAATTGGTGACTCTGCTGGGGATTTATTTTGATAGCCTGCAATAGGTTAGTGCAAATCTTGTCTATTGTATGTTTGTAGACCAGTAGAAATAATTTTTCATTCCCGCTTGAGTAGTGGGTGGCGACTCTAAAGAAATCTGTGTTACCAGTTGCTAATAGTTGCAAAATTTTGTAAAATTGTTGTCATTTACCATGAGTCGACCAAGGAACACTAGGTCTTACTATAAGGATCATCCAGAAGATAATATAGGTGATGAACTCCACACACCAAGCAGAAAGCAATGGTCTAGGAGAGGCAAAAATAATGCTAGTTCCCAGGCTCCTTCTCGAGAAAGATTTCATGTTCCACTTCCTCATGAAACTTCTTCATCTTCTGACGATCCTGAGCATGTCAAAAGGGTCACACCAGAGGTCTATATGCAGAAAGAAGTAGTCACAGAAGTAGGTTTTTTCCCTGCTAGAGAAACCCTTGAACAACCAGATGAAACCTCTACCGCTGAAACAGCTTCATATGATTCTGAGAAGCTAAGAGAGGAAGTGATTGCCTTGAGAGAAAAGGAACATGAACAATTAGCAGAAATTGCTAATAGAACGAAGGTAAGGGAACAACAGCTTCGTGAATTGCTTCTAGAAAGGGAAGAACTCCTCAAGAGAACCAAGAGAAATGAGACCCATGTTAGTGATCTAAACCAGGATGTACAAGGTTTGGATAAAGACTTGTTTGGTGATATGCAAGCTTTGAGAAAGCAAGCTCAGGATACCAGGCCCCAACAAAGTGAATTTGAGGGAACAGGCCATGTTTTAAGATAATTAAATCCCTCTGAAATAAAAAAAAACAAAGAGATTAAAATTGCCTCCACGAAAATCCCTGATAAGGGAAAACAAAAGGTGGTGGGTGTTGTTATAAATGAACCGAGGAAAGTTGTGCCCATTCCTGATGTGCCTACTCAAGCTAGTATAGATTTAGATAGAGCTAGGAAAGCAAAGGAGGATTTGGCTATGCAACTTGAGAAACTTGAGTTAGAGGCTGCTGCAGATGAAATGAAGAGGAAGATTGCCTTTCTACATGCTAACATGAATACATCTGCTAGTAGTTCTGTCCCTATTACCATAGGAACAACTTCATCCAGTCAGCCTAACATTTCAATTCCAAATACTCAAGCCTTTCACTCTGGACAATATCCATCTGGACAATTTCCTAGTCAAGTTCCCTTTATAGCTGGAGGTACAGTGGGAACTATACCCTGTCAAAATGTTGCAATTACCCCTCTGAATCATCCAACTATCCAAAGACGACCAGTTCATTTGGATAGATATAGGCCTTTGTTTTTTGATGGTATTCCTGGTCAACCCAATGCTGTTCCTAATGAAATCAGGAAGAAGATCCCATTATTCACTGGGAATAATGTTATTACTTGTGAAGAGCATTTGAAGTTTTTCACAGATAAAGTTAATGACTATGAGATTGAATATGAAGATGTCATTATGAAGCTTTTTGTTCAATCATTGATTGAAGATGCTAGGGATTGGTACAGAGGGTTACCTGAGAATAGTATTGCTTCATGGGATGAATTTGTCAAGAGTTTTAAAGAGCAGTATGCTGAACATGTGAATTGTAGTTACATGCTCAATGAATTCAATAATATCGAGAAAAATTATAATGAGAGCATGTCAGAGTTCAATAGCCGGTTTCAAAAGGCTATGTACAAATTGTTCCAGGTATTGAGGTTGGATGATGCAGTTTGCATGACAACTTATTTCAATTCCATGGATGGTAAAATGTCTTATCTCCTAAGAGATAAAAATCCCTGCACCCTTAGGGATGCATTTAAATTGGCCATAAATATTGAGAGTAACCGAAAGGCATCTGGCCAAATGTACAAGAGGGATGAGGGTAAATTGTGGAAAGAGACCAGACCACAACATGCAAGGCCTTTTAAAGAGGAGGATAGGATGGATAAAGGACCGGGTGCTAACAAGGAGTTCCCAACAAGATTTGATAAAGGTGGTAGAAACTTTCAAGATGCAAGACCCCCTTATCAAAGGCAGGACAAGGCCCCTAATCTGAGAGACATGCCTTACAAAACTAATTGGAAGGATGGGAGACCTGTTCTCGACAACAATGAATTACAAAAAAGGAGAGATACCCCAAATCCCTTAAAGAAAAATACAACACACAATGTAGAAAACACTCCTTGGTGTGTAGCTTGTAATATGCCTCATTCACCTTTCCAGTGTGCTGTGGCCCAAGCCTTAGGAGAAGAGGCTGATAACTCATGTGCAGGAGATTATGAAGAATCTAAAAAGCCTACCATTAACATGTTTACTATAGATCCAATAGAGGATTTTGTGTCCTCGGATGATGAAGCAAGCTGTCCAGATGTTGATCATAAGAGAAAGATTTTCTCTGATTATGAGCAACAAATATTTACTCAATCTGATCCTGAAGAATTTGATAACAATGATTATAAAACTCATATGGTAGGATCTAGATCAGATGAGAAGCAATGGAGGAAGCCCAGTGAAGAGGAAATCAAAAGCTTAACTGTGGCTGCCATAACACAAGCAAGATCCTCATACAATTTGAGGAACAGAAAGGTGGATAATGAACAGGGAATTCCTAGATCAGTATTCATCAAAGGTAGTCCTCAGGATAAGGGTTTCCCAAAGCCCAATGTTATAGATGGCAAGGATCAAGAACTTGTGGATGAAAAGAAGAAAAGGGAGGAAGTTAGTGTTGACAAGATGAAAAAGAAAACTGGTAGGACAAAGGATCAATCTGATTCTCCTGCTGATTCCCCTGCATTTGATATGAGACATGCATTGTCTCAGATGAAAGTGTCCATCCCTCTGCTTGAAATGTTGAAAATAGAAGAGCACAAGACAACAGCCTTGGCTCTTATAAATGAGCAGAGATTTGCGCCTACCAAACAAGAGGAAGGGAGTTCTATAAAAAAGCCTATTCCCATCTCAAATGTATGTGTTGGGACAATCATAACACAAGAACCTTCTTCCATCAATCCATTTTATGTCACTCTAATTGTGAATGATTTATTGCTAAAAAATTGTATGATAGACTCTGGTGCTGCCACAACTGTGATGCCATATCATGTAATGAAAGAATTAGGATTGCAAGTTGACACTTCTAATGGCAGGTGTTATGCAATAGACAATAGGGCAGTGCCTGTTGTGGGGACTTTGGTTGGAATTGAGGTAAAAATTGCTGCATTCCCAGAAGCTACATACAAAATGGATGTAGTTGTTGTGGATACAGAGCCTCACTGTGGCATGTTATTGTCAAGACAATGGGCTGCAACAGTGGGTGGAAAGTTGGAACTAGATTTATCTTATGCCACTATTCCAGTGAATGGGACTAAAGTAAAGTTGTACAGGGAGCCCCGTTCCTCAGTTATGGTGGAAATGGTTGCTCCGAAAGCCCTTAATTGTTTTGTAGATATTGATATGAACAATTTTGTGATTGAAGAAGTGATACCTCAGTTGAAAAACACAGACCCGATTGTGGATGAGTTGATGATGCAACAAGATAGCTTGTGGCAAATGTTTTTTGATGGTGGATGCTCCAAAGAAGGTTCAGGAGCTGGTGTTGTTTTCATTTCCCCATCAGGTAATACTTTCAAGTATTCCTTTTTGTTGACTTTCAGTTGTACAAATAATACTACTGAATATGAGGCCCTGATCTTGGGATTAGATGTAGCCATAAAGCATGGTATTAAATGTTTAAAAGTCCACGGTGATTCCCAATTGATTGTAGCCCAAGTAAGATCCCAATATGCCTCCAAGGATGAGAAACTCAAGTTGTATAAGCATGCTGTCTGGGATAGATTAGAATTTTTTGAAGCCTTTAATTTTCTCTGGGTAGAGAGGTCAAATAACATCATGGCAGACTTTCTTGCTAATGTTTCTTTGAAAAAAAATGATATCACCCTTTCTAGTGTTTCCATGTTGGAAACTAAAACTAGGCCTGCAGTTCCTGACAATGTGTACAATTGGCAAGTTTTTGAGGATGATCTTGATATCCTTAGATTCCTTCAAGGCCTGGATCAATATGATGGTCAACAAATAGATTTTAATGAGGTACCGGAATGTATTGAAGGAAAAGAATGCATCATGGGAAATGAAATAGTTCAATTGCCTTCTAATCATATACCCAAAGGACTGGTAGAACTGGAGGGAATGTTTAAAATAAATGATGGTTTTCTGTCCCAAAAGTCTAATACAAAATTGGAAGACTTAGAGGAGATAAACCTAGGATCAGAAAATTCCCCACAAATGGTATACATTGGAAAGAAACTGAATAGGGAGATCAGAGGAAACTTGATTAGACTTTTGAAAAAGTACAAACATGTGTTTGCTTGGTCATATGATGACCTCAAAGCTTATAGGGCTGATTTATTTCAGCATGAAGTTCCTCTAAAGGAGGAAACCACACCTTTTAGACAAAAGCAGAGATCCATTAATCCTTTACTGGCCACCAAGATGCAAGTTGAGTTGACAAAACTGAGGGATGCTGGTATTATTGAACTAATTAGGCACTCAACTTGGGTTTCAAACCTTGTACCAGTGAGGAAGAAGAATGGTGACATCCAGCTTTGTGTTGATTTTAGGAACCTAAATGTGGCATCACTCAAGGATAATTATGGATTGCCTAATATGGAGGCCATGCTGCATAGGGTGACTGGATGTGAACTCCTGTCAATGATGGATGGTTTCTCAGGGTATAACCAAGTGCTAGTCAAGGAATCAGAGCAATTCAAGACAGCCTTTACAACTCCTTGGGGAACTTATGTATATGTTCACATGCCTTTTGGTCTAAAAAATACTGGGGCAACTTTTCAGAGAGCCATGGATGTTGCTTTCAAAGAAATGATCAATGTCTTAATGGTAGTATATCAAGATGATCTCACTGCTTTTTCCAAAAGGGCTGATGATCATTGTTCTCATTTAGAAAAGATTTTTCTCAAAGCCTTAGTGTTTGGTGTGTCGTTGAATCCCAGGAAATGTCAATTTGCAGTGACGGAAGGAAAGTTACTGGGACACATAGTATCAAAAGAAGGAGTCAGGATTGATCCTGAAAGAGTGGAGGCCATCAAAAAGGTCCCTCCACCAAAGAATATAAAGAGTGTGCAATCATTTTTGGGGCAGATAAATTTTGTGAGAAGATTTATTGCTAACTTTGCAGAGTTGGTCAAGCCAATAGTTAAGTTCCTTAGAAAGGGAATGAAATTTGAATGGAACTTGGAAGCTCAGCAGGCTTTTGAAAAAATTAAACAAACAATTCAAGAAGCTCCTGTTTTGGTATTACCTGACTATTTAAAACCTTTTTCTCTGTTTTCTTTTGCATCTTTTCATACTATTGCAGCTGTGTTTCTGCAGAAAGATCAAGAAGGATATGAACATCCTATAGCTTTTTTCAGCAAGTCTTTGCAATCTACTGAATTAAATTATGAAATAATGGAAAAGCAAGCTTATGCACTTGTGAAAGCAGTCAAGGCTTTCAGACCGTATTTGGTTTGTGCAAAGGTTAATGCTTATGTACCCCATGCTACAGTAAAGGATATCTTGATACAGAGTGAAGTCACAGGGAAGAGATGTAAATGGATAAACAGGATTCAAGAGTTTGACCTTGAGATTCATATTACCAAATTGGTAAGAGGATTGGGACTTGCCAAGTTAATGACTGAGGAAAACATGGACCTTGTCCAGATAAACAATGTTGCTGCTAATGTTGATACAGTTACTAGTATTGAGATGCAACCCTGGTACAAGGATCTTGTTTATTTTATTAAAAATGCTAAATGTCCACCTGAATTGAATGATAATCAGAGAAGAAGCTTGAGATTACAGGCTCAAAGATATGTCCTCATTCAAGGTGATTTGTACTGGAAAGACAATGATGGCATTTTACTCTTTTGTTTGGATGAACACCAATCAGAGAAGGTGCTAAAAGAAATGCATTCTGGAATGTGTGGAGGGCATTATTCTGCTCGGTCAACAGCTCATAAAATTTTGAGGGTAGGATATTATTGGCCTGTATTGTTTAAAGACACTCACTCTTATGTTAGAAAGTGTGAACCCTGTCAAAGGTTCTCAAAGAAACTAAAATTTTCAGGTGCATTGTTATTAAATCCAGTTGTTGCAGAAGCCCCTTTTGCAATGTGGGGTATGGATTTTATTGGAGAGTTCTCTGAAAAGTCCAGTGGAAGACATAGTCACATTTTGGTGGCTACTGATTACTTTACCAAGTGGAGAGAAGCTATTCCCACTAGAGGAGCAACAAGTGCTGTGGTAATTGATTTCCTGATGAACAACATAATCACAAGATTTGGTGTCCCAATTAAATTGGTTGTAGACAATGCAATGAGTTTTAGGTCTCAAGAAATTACTAATTTTTGTGATGAAATGGGAGTTATCTTGTCTTATTCAAGCCCATATCACCCACAGGCCAATGGACAAGCTGAGTCTAGCAATAAGAGCATTTTGCAAATTTTGAAGAAGACCTTGGAAAAGAATAAAAGAAGTTGGCATGAAAAGTTAAAGTTAGCACTATGGGCTGATAGAATTTCTGAGAAAAAAGCCACAGGGAAGTCCCCCTTTGAAATGGTATATGGTGCAAAGACAAGATTGCCAATTAATAATCTCCTTCCCATCTACAAGTTTATGCAAGAGGAAGATATTGAAATCAGTAACCCACTGCAAGATAGGATGGTTCAGCTGACTGAGTTGGATGAGATAAGAAGGGAAGGGCAGAAAAATAACATCAAACTGCAGCAAAAAATGAAATATCTTTTTGATAAAAGGGCTACTGTGAGAAAATTTCAGCCTGGTGACATGGTTCTTCAATGGAATGCTAGATATGAAGACAAAGGAAAGCATAAAAAATTTGAGTCCTTATGGATGGGTCCCTTCATTGTTTGTCAGATTCATGGCAAAGATTCTTATTTTTTGCAAGGTATGGATGGTGAAGAGCAAGAATTGCCAGTGCATGGACAATTTTTGAAATTTTTCTTTAGTTGAAAGTTCTTTTTCCATGCACAGTAGGCTTGTATTATATGTATAGGTGTGTTTGCTTCTTGTTTTAGGTTCAGGTTTTGTGGTCTGCCTCCCAGAGATTCATGGTTTCTTGCTATGATCTTACAATCAAGCATCCTCAGATAGAGCCACTGTTGGGTATCCTAAAAGTTTTTCGAGGTTTGTGTCCAATTCCTGGTTTCAGTCTCCATGCGAGTTTTTTACCTGGCCTAGGGTTTGTAAAGTGTCATGAAAATGGTTTTTGACATGTTCAGAAAAACCCTTACCCTAGGTCTTGTCTTTCAAAATGTTTCCAATTCGTTTCTAAACTTCATGTGGCCCTCTTGTTTCTTTTTCTTGGTTACCTTTAAGTCACTTAAGTTGCTATTTGTGCATGTGCTTATTTGCCCCAAGTGTTCACCGAATCGGGAAGTGTCTTATCAAATTGTAAAACAATCTGGCGATTCAGCGAATGAGTCAAATTCATGTTCACTATTAACATCAGTCGCCAGTTCTCTAGATCTTCCAGCGGTTATCCCAAACATCCAGCGAATTGGCGAATGCATTAAAGCCACGCTTTTTGATTACTTTGTTCGCTAAGTCTCCAAGTGCTTCGGCGGTTTCATTTTCTTTTCCGAGAACTAGCGAATGAGGGTTATCTCCAGTTCTCGCAGTCTTTGGCGGTCTTGTGAAACAATCTAGTGATTCAGCGAATACCTTGTTCGCTTATTCTCAGAATCTGGCGGTCAAGGGTCGTGTCAACTAGAGAATTAGCGAATACTATGGATTGTTTTCATGATCAACGGCCCTGTTTTAATCTCAAAATATCTGTGGGTCCTGCATATTTGATCTGCCGAATGAGCAACTAAATACTTATAGTGCTATCCTCTAAATTTGGCGGTTCTGATGGTTTGCCCAAAAGATTCCAGTGGAGATAAGTTTTCTCGCATTCGCTTATTCTCAGAATAAGTTGGTAACATGCTAAACAATCTAGCGATTCAGCGAAGCCAGTGGTCGCCAGTTCTCTTCATAAAAGGATAAAGGTTAAAACAATCTGGCGAATAAGCGAATCAATGGATGATAAGTTTTAAGGTCTCAATCGCTTATTCTCGAAATGAAATTTTCAATGATATGGAGCATTTGGAGAACTAGCGAATGCTCTTTGTTCGCTAATTCTCAGAATTAAATGGTTAAGGGTTTTGTTATTCAGAGAACTAGCGATAGCCATCGATTGATGAAGATCAACGGTCAATCTGGAATCCTAGTATAAAGTGATGATTAAGGAAAGATTCAGCGAATTAGAGATTAAAGGGGTTCGCTAGTTCTCCAGACAATCAAGCGGTTAAGTATATTTTTAAGCGAATGCGCGAACCCTTTGTTCGCTAGATCTCCAAGAAAATTGACCGTCAGTCATAATATTAAGAGAATGGGAGGTGGCTTTGTTCGCTAGTTTGCTAAATGGTAATTGTAGTTAACTGTTTAAGTGGGAGCCCTTTGTTCGCTGATTTGTGAAATGCAGGAATGGTTAAGGATGGGATTCTGAGAACCCGCGAAGCTAGTAGTCGCTAGTTCTCCAAATTTGAACCAGGATTAACCAGGGATTCAGAGAACCAGCGAAGCCAGTGGTCGCCAGTTCTCCGGTTGCTAGCTAGGGTTAGCATTATATTCAGCGACTAAGAGAAGACAATAGTCGCTGGTTCGCTAAATGGGCTCAGATGGAAAAGGTCATAAAGGGAAAAGAAAAAGAACCGTTGCCACATAGATAAAGTACTTTGTTGATTTGGACATGAAACCAGTAAGCCATCAAATCAGCTTCAAGAAGAAAGATTGCATGACGCAAATAGTTTTAAAGTACAGGATCATGATCATTGCCTCTTCACCTTGTTTTCAAGTAGTTTAATCTATCTGTCAACATCCGGACATGGCGAGCTCGAAATTTGAAATCTGAGGGTACATAAAATTGAATATGGGATCAATTAAGGAGATTTGCATTAACTATGGTAGTTGCACACCTTGGATTCATATCGATAAATAAGTTGAAGCTCATTGTTTATTTGATCAGTCTCAGAGTTCCTGTTTGTCCAGAGAATTTCTGAGCATAAAGCATTTGAGACACAGAAAATTGAAGGTGTTTCTGTAGCAAGGATGAGTCAACCTGAGAAGAGTGTAGTGTCTTCTAGTAGTGAGGCCATGTCCAAAACTGGTGAGGATAGGAATAAGCCAAATTTTTTAGATGAATTCCTGAAACTATTGCCGAGCTCCAGTCAGAACAAGAGGGCTGTTGATGACATGTTTGAAGATCTTTTGGAATGGTGTAGAGACCCAATCACTCCGGAATTCTTAGGTTACACTATTTTCAACTTCTTTTACAGCAATAAAAATAAGCATGTTCCTGTCTGTAATGGTTGGGTGTTAGGATTGGGAAAAATGGTTGTCCCTAATGTTTTCCTAGATTTTGATTTAATTGTTGCCCTAGCCAGAAGTTATGACCCTATCTCAAGGACAATTAGAAAAGAAGACCAATCACCCTTAGTTACTCTTGATAGGGGATCTTTTATGAAAGCTTTTGGTCTATACACATCCTTTTCAACTGAGATTGATTTGAACAAAGAAAAGGCAAGATACAGAAGCAATATAGGGTCAGTAAAAGACCAGTTGGTTAAACATATGCCAAAACAGGATAAATACATAGCCCCCCTTCCTGCTAACATGAATGCCCCATACCAGTTCAAATCCCTCCATCATTATATGAGATATACTTGCTATGCGTTATGTAGAGTTTTGGGAATTGATGGGAATGCAAAATTTTTACCAGCTGACTTGCTGATGATTATCTTGGATATTCAAAATCCCTTGGTAAACACTGACTATGATTACATTCAGTATGTGATTGATAGGATGCATCAAGGGCTGATGTCTGTCAAAGAAAGTAAAAGTCCTATTGAGTTCATGCATTATTCTTTATTAATGCATTTGATTCTATTTTTCAACATCAACAGTTTTGATGTAAACATGTTAAAACCAAGGTTCACTTTCAAGGATCAGCACAATCCAGTGCAGTTGTGGGTGAGGATATGGAATTCTACCTCCAATGAAGCAGATTTTTGTGTTTTTCAGAATTTCATTGTCTTTCCAATTATCAGGATGCTAGGCATAAATGTCACCAGGCTATCTCCTAGAGTCCTTAGGCTTTTAAGACCATTGCAGTATGTGGATAAGTGGGATGGAAATCATAATTGGGGTGAATTCTACTTAGGAGATAACTCCACAATTATCAGAGTTGATGGTTGTCCCCAACCCCCACATTTATTACCAAAGTATGTGCCTCCGAGAGTGGCTTGTTTGGAATTTTTTTGGCAATTGATGTGTACAGATAAAGAGCTTTTGGCCCCTCACAGAAAGGGTCCGTTCACACCCAGGCAATTCAAGGTAGGTGACTTCCTGATAGGAAAGAGGGCTTTTCCTTAGATTAGTGCATGGCTACAACAATTCAAAATGGTTACTGGTGCTTGTAGGCACATAGATCCTGAGGGTTTCATCAAGATTGCCAGGATGACTTACATCCCAAACATTGGTGTGATTAAGGAGCATGAGGGTTTAGATGAAGAAGATGTGATTAGAAACATTTTGGATGAAGATGAGGTTAAGAGGAGATGGTACAGATTCTTTGATTTAGTAGATTTGTCTAACCAATTGAAAGCATCTTAGATTCCTTTTGAGGGTTTTTTCCCCGATCTTCCTTATTTGAAGAAGATTGATGGGATGATTGAAAAATATGATACCTTGGCAAATCAATTGGAAAGCTTGATTGATCAGAATAAGCCAGAGAAGAAGAAAAGGAAAGATTATTCATCTTCTGATGAGGAAGAATTCACTGATGAGTCACAAGAAGAAGATAGTCCTCCATAGGTTGAGGGACCACCGGTTGTTGATCTCACTCAAGATCAACCAGAAATAAAGGATATCTCAGAGCCACCATTGAAGAAACAGAGGCTTGAGGAAGGTGAACCTTCAAGGCATGAGAAAAAAAGAAGGGAAATTGACAGAGCATCTACTCTTGTACCAGGTGATAGGCCATATCATCATCAATTAAGGAAAGCAATAAGAGCAGGCAAGAAAATAGCCATTGAGCAAGAAAGCAGAGAAAAGTCCTTGTGGTTGGAGAAGGATATCAGAGAGGTCTATCAGGAGGAATTCTTGAGGGATGATCAATTCATTAAGACTGATGAGTTCAAGAGTTTTGTCATTTGGAACAAGTAGCAAGAAGTAAAGAAAGCTCTGCCTGAAGGTATGGAGCCAAGTGAAGAAACTTTGAGAGCTCTTGCTTCATATGATCCTAGCCTTGATCCTATAACAGTGGACGAAGCCAGAGAATTGGTTAAATCAAGTGGAATGTTGTTAACCCCAGGATGGGATCTGACTTCTGCATTCCTCATTGATCAATTGAGAAAGTAACCAGAGGGTAGCCTATCATATGAGGTTCACATTGGTGACATGATAAGAGGAAGTGGCTATGACCCTAAGTCCCAAGCTGTTGCAATGTGGTCTATGGCCCCCAAAACTCAAAAGCCATCTCTATTAAGTATAGAGGATAAGATGGAGGGGAATAAAATTATATGGACTGTACAAAATACAATAGACCTTGAAGTCTCCAAGGCAGTAACTCATTGGGCTAATCTGAATGAAGCCAAGACAGCTCAGCTGTCAGAAAGATATGCTAAATTGTTTGAAAGTTCAAGCATGGTAGCCAAGGACAGAGATTTGAAAATGATGAAGAGCAAACAATTGGAAGATGAGCTGGCAGAAATAGAGGTCAAACTTGAGGAAGCCTCAAAAATAATTCCTCCTCCTCCTCTGCAAGTTGAGGTACCTGTTCATATAAATTTGGAGGCACCTGAGGGACCTGCTAAAGACTTGGAAAAGGTGAAATTGGATGCATCCCTGGACACTATAGCCAAAATAGTGCAGTACAGGCAAGACAAAATAAGAGACAAGATGGATGCAGTTCATAAATTAGTCATCCTATTACATCAGACCAATCAAAAGGTGAATGACTATTTAGCCACCTTGGAGCCACTCTATAGTATTTGGTCTGGGAGGAATTTGTTGTTTGATAAACTTGACAGTTTACAAGAACACAGGCCTGATATCCCAAAAGTAGTGACTGATGTATTTGAAAGGATTGGCCTAATAAGTGATGCTTCAAAGTTTTTCAAAGGAAAGTCAAACCAAATAAAGGCTAGGTTAGCCATGTTTGATAAAGATTACAGCAAGTATTTTCCCCCGGTATATGATGACAATGGAAATGTGGTCAAGCTGGAAGATTGGAAGTTGTTAATGGGTCAGTTGGTAATCAAGCAAGATGCCTTCCTAAAAGATAATAAGGCTTTGGATGTGGAAAGAACTAACAATATAATTGATAATTTATTCAAAGTTGAAAGTGACTGTATTAAGTTTATAGCAAAAGTTAAAAATGTGACTGATTCTACATGGGAATGGCAAGTCAACTTATTACAGGAGCTGCAAAGTTACGACTGGCCATCTGATGATGATGTGGTAGCTTGGGAAAAGCTAATAACAAAGAAGAAGAAAAAATCGGTTATCCAGCTGACAGAGGAGGAAGAAGAATAGATTGCACTTGGCACCTGATCCAGAATTTGAGGGAGAGTGTGTTCAAATAGAGAATGATGTAAATTAGCTTGTAATGGCGGTCATCATTCATATGAAAAACTTGGTAACTGCTCTGAAAATATCTACAAACAAAGGTGCCAGCTGCAGAAGTTGTTCAGAATTGAAAAAATATGCCTTGCTGTCTTTATTAAATATCTTTCTGTTTGTATTTTCTTTTGTTTTCTAGTGCAAATTTCTATCAGCCATCCGAAGCTTGTTGCATCCTTTCGAGGATTCCAGGATGGTTGATTAGTATAAATAGTCAGTTTCTATTGAAGATAGAGGTTGGAAAATATTTTTGTAAAGGAGAGGTCCGGAATATAGAACCTTATTTTCTTGAAATCAAGGAAGACTGTACGAATGCATTTTATCAATTAATACAAATACACTAGAGTTTTGTTACTATCATTTGATTGTCTTTACATGTGGAGTGTTTTAGTTTCTTTATGTATTTAGATTGTAAGACAGTTTAAGTACATCTTTCACAAGGTGAATGTAGGGGTTGAGCTTAAGTTTCTTTCAAGGAAAGAGTAAAATCTTAGGGGAGGTCTCTGGGAATTAAATATCTATATGTGGATTTGATGACAGGTGTAGGAATGGAAACAATGATATGTTAGGCATGTCATTTGAGTTTCATTGTATTCGTTTTAATAGATATATGTGAAGGTAGAGTTTGAATCTGATGCCCAACGGATAAGGGACTGGTTTTAGATCCATTTACATTGGTTTACCATCCAAGATATAATTGATTGAAATTTTATTTTATATGCATAATTTCCAGACTTGAGTCATATTATGACAAGTTCATAAATATGTATTTCAATGCTTTGAAGAAGCAATAAATGAGGTTAACCCTTCCCTGAGTTTAACTCTAAAAGGAAGAAGGATGAATATCCTTAAGCCATTGTGTCGTGTTGCTGTTTTTATAATCTATATCATGATGTTGTGTATCAGGATAATTTAGGTTATACTCAGAGTTTTAGCAACTTATTGAGTTGGATTTTGAAGGCTGTAACAAAGCAGTGAAGGAGCAAGTTCTCAATTCAGAGCTCAGTTGAACATTGAATTGATAGAGGTACACCCGCCTGAGTATATATTACTCAAAGAGAAGAAGGTCTTAACCTTAATACCTTAGTAGTTTGTAACTTGCTAGGTTATAGCCATTGGGATTATTTGAGTAATTGATTAATCTGTAGGTTCAAACACTAACAGACTTAGTGGTGTGAGAGTCATTTTCAGACAGGGACTGCTCTCTAGAGGCCAGTTCCATCATTCTAGTTTTACACTACTCCTTCACAATTCTATTAGACCTTCAGTGACCCGAGCCACTTAAGTCAACCTCCAGATTAACCTAGCTCTCCATCATTCTCCATTTTTTGGGCTTTTGTTCAGTCTGAGGAGTACTATCAGACTCCTTCTGATCTTTATTCTCCATAGATTTAGAGACATGAGACTCCTCCTAACCCTCCTTCCTATTGAAAGGGTTTTTAACACATTTTTTGTGGGTTCTACCCTCTTTAGCACCTAGTTTAGACTCTTGTATAACCTGGATGGATTGGGAGGTGGAATGAGTGGGGTCTTTAGTTTTGGTCGGGGACTCCTCCTGGGTCATCTCTTGGATAATCAAGGGGGGGAGGGTTGGGGTGGTGGGAAAATAGCCTTGTGGAAGTGGTAAATATAGAGAAGGAGGCCCTAATGGAGGATAGGGATTGATTTATCAGGGTTCTCCTTAATATACAAAATATTACTTTCTATGGAATGCAAGAGATAGAAGGGTATGGAAATTAAATCCTTATTTCTAATATTATTCAGGAATGGTAAGTGGTAGTAGTAGAACATAGTAAAGTTACCTTCCAATGTGAAATACTTCATCACCATGAGAAAAATCTTGGGCCATAAATCCGGTAGCTCTTCCCGGTTAAAAACCCCTTGCTTCTTCACAAGATTCTCTCCTTCCTTGAAAAATTGGTTGAGGTTGGTAGGGTCGGGAGTCCGACTGGTCTTTTTGTATTTTCTCCCCTCCATAGAGAGTCTCGTCACCTTCGCAATGACCTCCTCATTGATCTATAAATGGATGCCACCAACCAAGACACTCCTATTGTTCCAGGATGAGATGAATTGTTTAGAAATTCGCTCATCATTCCCACCTTTCATCCACTCCATAAAACCCCAAATACCACTTTATTTGCAGTAGTGGGTCACCAAAGGGTCCGAGGTGAAAGCCTCATCGATCTTGTCTGGTTTGATGTGAAGAGTGTTGCCTCCCATTTCAATGCTCTGCCTCTCCTACGCCAAAATATCCTAAAAACCTAAGAGCCGAGCTTCTTGGAAGATCATAAAAAACCACTTGTTTTTGTGTGGCCGTTTTGAGGAAAGATTGAACTCAAAATGCTAGCCTTGGGTGAAATATTGGGAGATGGGCTCCGTACGACCAAATCTAACAGATCTCCAGGTGCTATTAATAGCAATAATGCCAAGGATGCACTTGCTGTCCTTATTATCCAAGTAAGCCCACCGATTCGGACAGCTCTCACTTCACACGTTTGAGAAGTAATTATTATTCTTTATGGGGTTTTGGGTATTCCTTTTCATAATCGCACAAATCGCCAGAGCACGCCAACACGTGATCCAGGAAGAATTCGTAATGAATATGATAGCTTGGCTCATTTTAAGTTGTAATATTCATTTCTCCTCTGATGAGTTGCTGAGTCACCATAGGTAGATCGCTGACCACCCTCCAACTATTAAGTTTGATTTGCTTTGGGCCTATGGTTGCCAAATAATCTACAACTGAGTTCCCCTCTCTGTACGTGTGACTAATAGTCATGCACTGGAAGCTGTTGAGCAGCTCAGGAATCTCCAGCATAATGGAACTAACCTGCCAGCCCACATTAGCTCCACTTTTGACAATCTCAACCACAACTTTGGAATCCCCCTCGATTTCCAGCAATCTGATGTTCATTTGGGTTGCAAATTTAATACCCCATAGAAGGGTCGTTCCCTCCACTTGGTTGACAGTGCAGTTATTGAGCGGCCCAGCATAAGCCAACAGGCATGTGCCATTATGATCTCTCAGAACACCGCCCCCACCCTGGCCAAGATTATTGGTAGCCCCATCAAAGTTTAATTTGGTCCATCCTTTGAGAGGGGCGATCCATCTAGTAGCTTTTCTAGCTATCCGTTTAGCATCGTCAACCCTGGTAAACCCAGCTAGGAGATTCCAACTGTCAGCTATTCTGACCTCCCAGGCAGTAGGGGGAATAGAGGGAATCTTCCACTTAGCCGCCCTGACATTTTCACATAGGAACTTAGTTCCAATATAGAGACAAATCTCAGACTGGTTACTAGCCTCCCTAAAAATCCTGTTGTTCCTTTCCCTCCAAATAGTCCAACAAATGTGAGGGGGCAACATTCACCAAAGGAGTTGGAGAAGGGGGTGATTGGAGGGGGATCTCCAGTTAGTAAATTGATGCACATCGCTACCCAAGGCCCACGAGATACCCAACTTGCTGATTACCCCTTGCCAAATGCTGGTGGCATAATCACAGTGGATAAATAGGTGATTCACCATTTCCTCCTCCTTCTTACATAGGACACATCTATTCACCATGGAGAAGCCCCTCTTTATAAGATTATCCTGGGTTAGGACCTTACGATGCATGAGGGTCCACCAGAAAAAATTGATTTTTAGCGTGAGCTAAGGGATCCACACCTTCTTCCAGTCCCCCGAGTTATTCTCCTCCTTCAGAAGTAGATTATAAGAAGATTTTACCAAGAAGGTACCATCCTAGGTGGGGGCCCAGATAATGGAGTCACCACACCCTGAAACTCTGATATCAGTCAGGGTTTCCATGAGTTCTTTGGCCAATTGTTGAAGGTCTGGTTTGTCTCTTACCAGATTAGGTAAATCTTTCCAGTCCCTATCAGCGATGTAGTTGGAGGCTCTGTTACCAAGGATAGGTCTGAGGTAGTCCATCAGAGGTTTGAATCTATAGCTCAAGTTAGGGTGGTTCAGGATCCAGTAGTTATTCTAGAATCTGATGGATCTCCCATTTCCAATTTTCCAAAAAGCTCCTTTAGACAGCAAGGTCTTGCATTTACAGATGTTCATCCATAGTTTGGATCCACTTGGGAGGTCACTATCGTGGTACATCCTCCCATAGGGGTGTCCTTGGAGGTACTTAGCTTCCATTATTCTGCACTAGTCCACTTTTCCTTCTATGAGTTTCCATGCCACTTTCGTGTCAAGGGCTTTATTCATCAAGCCAATTCTTCTTAGTCCCAGACCACCCAATCTTTTCGGGAGGCAAACAGTGTCCCAATTGACAATAGATATCCTCTTCTTTTCTTCAGACCTTGCCCACATAAAGGTTCTCTGGATTCTCTCAAGTTTGTCTATCATGTTTCTTTTGATCTTAAAGATGGATAGGAAGTAGACAGGGATCCCTTGGAGCATGGAGGCCATGAGCTGAAGTTTACCAGCATTGCTTAGAATCTTCCCTTTCCAACCAGTGAGTTTCCTCTAGGTTCTCTACAGGATGGAGTTCCAGAAATCCTAGGACACCTCCTTAACCGTAAGGGGGAGGCCAAGTTAGGTAGAAGGGAGCGCAGCAGATAGAAAACCTAGGATTTGAAGCACTATGTTTTGTATCTCCATGGGGGTATTGAAGAAGAACAACTGGCTCTTTTGATAGTTAATACACTGTCTAAAAGCCCAGGCATAATTTTCAAGGATTTGTTTCCACTGTCTGGCCTCAATCACTGAAGAATACTTGAAGAGGAAAGTGTCATCCACAAACTGTTCTAACACAACCTGATGAAGGGTAGAAGCAGGTTTGACGCCTTTTATTCTTCCCGTAGAGGAGAGCATACTCAAATTCCTGCTAAGAACATCAGCCACCATAATAAAGAGGTAGGGGGAGAGAGGGTCTCCCTGTCTGAGACCCTTTTTAGGTTTGAAGAAGCCACTAGGGGTGCCATTGACAAGCACATAAAAGCTAATAGTTTGGGTACATTCTTGTATAATCTGAATAACCTTCTCATTAAAGCCCATTTTAGCTAGAATTTTAAGCAGGAATGACCAGTTAACTTTGTCATAAGCTTTAGAAATATCCAGTTTAAAGGCCATACCAGGGACCTTGCTCCTGTCCATAGAGTGGATGATTTCATGGGTGGCTATGGTTGCATCAAGGATCCGTCTTCCTGGAACAAAACCTTTCTCAGTAGTGCTAATAATCTTATCTAGAAGAGGCTTCATTCTACCAACTAGAATCTTGGTAAGGATCTTGTAGAAGGTGTTACAGAGGCTGATGGGCCTGAAATCCAACATAGTGGTAGGATTGTCATGTTTTGGGACAAGCACATTGTAGGTTTTATTATGCTATCTGAGGAGGTGCCCTATCCTAAAGAAGTCTCTGGCCGCATAGGACACATCAATCCCCACAATGTCCCAAAATTCCTAAAAAAAATTTGGCAAAAAGCCGTCCGGCCCCGGGGCTTTGAACACTCCCATAGCGAAGACCGCATTCTTGACCTCTTCATCGGAAACATGCTTCATGAGCTGGTCATTATCCCTATGAGTTATAACACTTTGGATGTGGTCCAGGAGTTGATTTTGGATGTTGTTCAAGCATATAGGTCCCTCATTAGAGTACAACCCCTTAAAGTAGTTAGCCGCAACCTGATTGATTTTGTCCTTCTCCTTGATTTCATTCCCTTCCTCATCCTTAATAGCAGTGATGGTATTTCTTGTTTTATGGTTGCTGGCAGACCTATGGAAGAAAGTCATGTTCTTGTCCCCTTCAGCAAGCCACTAGATTCTGGATCTTTGCTTCCAGTAGATTTCTTCTTTTTTCAGGGTTTCCTGCCACTTGTGTCTAGTCAACTCCTCCTCCACCTGAATCTGGGGTGGGTGGCTACCAGAAGCCAAATGGGCCTAGAGGGACCCTAAAGTTTCAGTCAGTTCCTTTTTCTCTTTACGGAAGTCACCGAAGTTATGTTTGCTCCAACCTTTAACCTCTCTTCTGATAATTTCAAGCTTTTGGGAAATTCTAAACATGGTAGTACCTTTGATGTTAGTCACCCACCAGAATTTCACTTGATCTCTAAAGGACAGGTGAGAACACCACATGATTTCAAATTTGAAGGGGGTCGGGCCGACCTTAGGGGTGTCATGCCAACAAAGAAGGAGGGGGTTATGATCAGACGTAGTTCTAGGGAGGGAAGACAAGGTAGAGTTCAGACATAGGTCCCACAAAGAGGTGGCAAGGACACGGTCCAGCCACACCTGGATGAGATGGGGTCCCTTTCTATTGTTGGTCTAGGTGAAGGGGTTCCCTTTCAGAGTGATTTCAAGAAGACCTGTGGAAGTAATAAAATCTGCCAGCTCCCCCATACTATCAGAGTAGTCCATTAGCCCACCACACTTTTCCTTATTGTTAACTTGTTGTTCTTGAATATTTGTAATAGCTTAATTCTTATACTTGATAATTTTTGCACTTGACACAACAAAATGCTTTAATTAATTGAAGATACCAACAAACTAGAATAACAACCCTATGATAACCTAATTTTTGATATAATTACTATTTATATAGGAAAATTTTATTTAATACTCATTCACTAATCTTATTATGTTTTATCCACACAATAGTAGGTACTAGAAAAATGTATCACAATTTGACATTCTTCAATGTTTGTTAAAGCAAATATTAATTCAAACTTTTCTGCCGCCCAATTCAGTCTATAGGAAAGCATATTGGGTATGATTTTAAAGTCTTCAGTTTCGCTCCTATTGCCGAGACCTTAGAAAACTTTGCAAATTGCAGCTATTTTCTGCTCGAAGAATTGAATGCTTCACCCACGTTCACGCAGAGGATATTTCCACTCTCATCCGTTTGCTGTTCGAGAGTTGGGAACAACAAATCAATTCAGTGAAAATCAAGACGAGGCTCCCTGATATGACATACAATGTCATGGTGCGAATGGTTGCCAGCGAGAGATTCTCGCCAGATCTCAGTCCCGAATATTTATAATAAGAGCAAAACTTTAAGATGTTGATGGATGAATTTACTTCGTTAATTGGAGCATTTGATTTGGCTCATTACCTGCCTTTTCTGAAGTGGGTTGATCGACAGAGGACAGAGTTTTCTATGGAGAATCTGGAGAAGAAAAAAGATGTGGCTATGAAGAAAGTGATCGATGATCACCGAAAGAAGAGAGGTGCGCAGGGTCAAGATCGAGACTTAATTTATGTTCTCATCTCTGTAATAGACAACAATGAAGTCAGGTCTGAAGATTTGGGTAAGGTTCAGCAAGAGCTCGACAAAAATGTTGGATGGGAGCAAACAATGGAGGAATCAGGAGTGCTCAAGCTGAAATATTTGGCGTGGGCAATTGTGAAAGAAACTCCCTTGCCCTCACGAGTCCAGGGAGGACTGCAATGTCAGAGGAAATCATATTCCCACAGGAACACAACTGTTAGTGAATGTGTGGGCTATTCACCGGGACCCAACTATGTGGGAGCGCCCCACGGAATTTGTTCCAGAACATTTTCTCAATGGTGGCAAAGAAATCGATGTGAAAGGGTGGAATTTTGAATTGATTCCATTTGGTTCAGGGAGAAGAATGTGCCGGGCCATGCCTTTGGGTTTGAGTGTGGTCACATATACATTGGGGTGGCTACTTCAGAGGTTCGAATGGTCTATTCCACAGGGCACTGAAATTGACATGGCAGAGGGGGCAGGTTCGCAATGTATAAAGCAGTTCTAGTGGAGGCCATCATTAAACCTCGCCTTCCCCTCCATCTCTACTAATATGTCCCTTTATTCTGTCCCTTTATTGAATAAAGGGTTTTAGCGCGTGGTTGTGGATGCATTCCAGAGAGTTTGGTCGAAATAATTTATTAACGTAAAGCTCAATATTGAGCACTACAGATGTGGAAATATAAATATGTATTTGGCTGGGTATCGATTATGTATTTGGCTGGGTATCGATTAAATATTAAGTTTGTGTAGGTTTTTCTAGAATCTGACATTTGTGGAGAGCTTAATAGAATAGATTGCTTGGTCAAATGAACATCTAAACGAATCAATAGTTGGAATCTTGCTAATTCTTTCAATTTATTTCATAGGTTAGAACAATTATCTATATTAGAATAATTATCAATTAGTTGTGAAAGACATGAATGTGTAATTGGGTGTTCTTTATTGTTATCTTTAACAACTCAATGAACGAGACACATTTCTTTGATGTATTCTATGAAACACTTCTCATGCCTTGTTTATCGCCCATATCTTGAATACATTAACAATTAAAAAAGGGACTAGCTCTGTTATGCTTTGGTGAATGTCCATACCCTTTCAAAGCTCCCCATTTTACACTTATCATGCCTTGTTTATCGCCCATATCTTAATACATTAACAATTAAAATGGTGACTAGCTCTGTTATGCTTTGGTGAATATCCATACCCTTTGAAAGCTCCTCATTTTACACTTCTCATGCCTTGTTTATCGCCCATATCTTGAATACATTAACAATTAAAATGGTGACTAGCTCTATTATGCTTTGGTGAATGTCCATACCCTTTCAAAGCTCCCCATTTTGTCACTGGTAGGGAGAATGTTTGCAAAGATTGTGTAATTTGCCTTTACACTCGCCAATCACATATCCTTAAACGTTCTTGGCAGCTAACTGTAAAAGTCAATTACATGCTTCGTACTTGTATTATAAAGATTCAATTAAACTTTCCCTTTCACCTTTTTGTGCTCATTGAGCTTGGAGAGATGTCAAATAGAAATTAAACAAAACAAAATTGAAATGAACAAATGGGAAATATCAACACTAAAAATAAGAAAAAACTATCAATGAAATATAAATAAAATCTTTAAAAGTACTTTTTTACACCAACTAGAATTTTGTTTAAAGACTAGATTGTGTGCGAGACCCTCATTCTACTCATATTCAACAACTAAGGAGCTCATTTACGAAATCCATTGAATTTTCTCCTTTCGAAATAATGAATGTGCACCATGCTAATTTCTAGGTACATGGAAGTTGTTAGGCCATTTTTCTATCATAACAAAATCTTATGAGAATGGCCTCCTCCCTACAAATGTTTTTGTAAAGTGTCCTGCCCTATGTTCTTCATGTTGTCACCAAGCTCTAGTTCAATTTGCACGTGCTGAATCGCAAAATCTTGAAAGTTATTCAAATTCTAAGGTCTGCAAGAAACATCTTCAAAATCTGCCACAGTGTCAAAAACCCACAGTGTTTTTGAAAATTCATGATGTTTTCGGTCTGTGTGAAAACCCTCGTTATTTTTTACCTATGCCTTCCGGATTTTGTGCACTTATCTTTCGGTCTGTCGATAATCCTATGTGTTTTCGATCATTCGCCATTGTGAAAACCTTCGATGTTTTCAATCTTTCACCAAAAACCCTGTGTTTTTGACCTTGCATTTCTTCTTTTCTGTCGGCACTCCTTCTTCATCAGTCTTAAGTGCGCAAGTGCGATGATGTGGGGCTAGATTCTTCAAGTGGCAGAGGGAGGAGATCAATAGTTAGCGTCAGAGGGGAGGCGGGGGGCATGTTCTTATTCGTTGTCGCATGGCCGCATGTCAGACTTTTCTGACATGCAATCATGTGACCGCTTGCCACGTGTCCCTGCGGCTCGGTGGCATTTCATGATGTGGGGTTTTCCGGTGGGTCCAAGATGTTACACTGGGCTGGTGTTCTCTTTTCATTGGCTGGCGGGTGGTGATGTGGTGGCCTTTAGTTGGCTGTCGCATGATTGCATAGCCTAGTTTTTGGCTATGCGATCATGCAACCGGTTGACACATGTCCGCGGTGCTAAGGTGGATATGCTTGGTGGGACCACTACTTAATGGCAGGTAGCAATGGTGGTTTGCTGGCGATTAGTCACATGTTCACATAGCCTTTTGCAAGGCTATGCAATCATGCGACTAACATTTTCTGTCAACTTCATGCGGTGGCGGTTGTGTGGCCGTTAGGGTTTGCAGGTTGTCGCATGTTCACGTAGCCTATCTCCGGGTTATGTGATCATGCGACAGAGTGCCACGTGTGCTGGACCCGGTTGAATTTCTTGGTGTTTTTGGTGGTGTGGATAAAATATTTGGCGGCCTGACAAAATCTTCTTCCTGTCACCGGTTCGCGTGATGTTTTAGCGGCAGCGCTATTATTTCCGCGAACTGGCGAAATGTCTTCAGTCACTAGTTCATCGGATAACTTAAGGGGTTATTTTGGCACATGCAGTCGTATGTTTGCTGAATCTAATTGGGGTTTAGACTTTCTTTCTACGACTGGGATTTTCCTTTGTCGTATGTTCGCTGAAAGTAACCCGAGGTGCTTGGATGAGTTAAAGCCATGAACCCGGGAAGATAGGAGAATCTGACGGCAGGGACTTAGTGTTGGTCTCAGTTTGATTTGTGGATCACCGATGCGCTATTAGATTCTCGGTGGTGACATGACAGCCGGCAGGGTGCATGTTAGTGGCTTGTCACATGTTCATGTGAGCCAGCTTTTCGGCTTGCGAACATGCGGCAAACCCTTTTGCGGTAGCATCGGCGATTATGAGGAAGGAAATGGGAAGTGGCGTGTCGCATGTTCGCATAGCCCATTTTCGAGCTATGCGATCATGCGACAACTGTTTGGCATCGTCGTTGCGGAGTTAACACGTGGTGTTTGGATAGTTAAAGAACACAAACCCGCGAATTGCATGGTGACCGTTTATTTTCAAATTTGGATCTGCAGCGACCAGGGGTACCAAAATTTATGGTTTTCTGGTCGTTTCTTGATTTGGTTGGTGAAGGCTATACCCTAGCTGTCTGTAGCTTGTTGCAACCCGTTTTGGGTTCCCATGGCAGCTAGTGGTATAAAGTATCAAAATTTTGACTTGTTCAGGGTTCCATTTTGTTTGGTTCCAGTGGGAAATAGAAAGCTCTGTCATGTTGCATGTAAGCTAAATAAAATTTTTGGAAGTCTTTTGCAGGTTATTGAAGTGGTTTGATCTCTGTCTTACTTTGATCATGTACATGACTCATTATACTTAATGTAAGTTTTTCATGCTTCCAAGTCTCTCCTTGGTGTCATTCTTGTGAATCTTGGATTTTCTGATCCATTGCATAGGGTTCCCTTTGCATATGTTCTGGTCTTTAATTCTTGGTCTAGGATCAAGTGAAATATACTTTAGAGGAGACATAGATTCAATCTTGGTTGTCTACAGAAGGATCTTATAAGTAGTGGATGGGCTGAAATTTTTATATTTATGGCTATGAGTCTTTGACAATAGTTGGTTCATATTCTCATCGTTTGTATGTGAAGTCTACCCAATGGATAATGGCACTGATCAAGGGCTAGTATATTCAGTGGAGTCCAATGTTTGATGGGTTTTGGCTATTTCCTGCATCTCTATATATCAATACCATCACTAGTAATACCCTTCACAAGACCATTTTATCCTGCATAGTAGAGTTGATTCAATGAATGCCTGGTTAGCATTTAGCAATCTTTTACTATGATCTGCTTTATGAATCCAGAAGTATAGGGTGTGTAGTGAGTTTGAATTTTGTCTGGATTAGGTGCACCCACCTTGGTTTTGCAGAGCCAGAAGCAGAAGAGGGCATATTAAGTCCCTATAGTTGGTCCAATTACCCTAAGACCTCATTACATTTTGGAGTTAACCATTCCTAAAATCCACCTGAGGGTATATTGGCAGCCTTTTGGCATAAGAGTTTTCGAACACCAACAGAAGTCAAATCCAATATTAAACTTTATAAAGTGAAGACAGTGTTCAAAATAGAGAAAAGGTTTATGTATCACGAAAGAAGCATAACATGTACGATAGGGAAAGAAAATTTCTAGAAGGAGAAAGGACAACACATCTGTAAAGGTGAACTTCCTCTTACAAATTTGTTGGCCATGAATAATCAAGTTGATGTATTAATCAAGTTGATGTTTTTCTCTCCTCAATATAAGACTTTAGCATGATATTGTCCATAATGAGAGAAATTAGTATGTTTCTTCAATTTATAGTATTTAAATACACATATAAGGACAACAAATTTAAGGTCTTTTCCATAACATTCTTGTACATCTCATAGCAAAGACAAGCTACGGGAGCTGTCTACTTTCGCTTTGTATTTATACCAACGAGCACATGGTATGAAATAGGCGAAATTCAGCACACCCATTACACAGAGAAGGGCGTAAAAGTAGTCAAGCCGGCTCTGGTTCAAATTATTATTAAGCCAATTAGTGTTTTTATGAATGATAGCTATCAACAAACTGCTCGAATAAAATCCCAGTGCAACACATGTGCCCACTAAAGCAGTGGCCGTGCTCCTTACAGTTTCTGGAAATTCAGAGTAAAAGAAATCTACCCTACCAACGCTCTGAAGAGCTTCTCCAACCATAAGTATTATAAACTGAGGAAGCAACCAAAATGCCGACAATGAGATTGTGCTAATGCTAAAGTTACCCACTTGAGCTTTCACTGCAGTTAAACGTTTTCTCTCAACTAGAGTAGCCACTCCCATTGCCGCAATGCTCAGAACCATGCCTACTGCTATTCTCCTCAGCTTTGTTATTTTAATCTCCCTCGCAGTAGCCCAAGGAACAATTACTTTGTCATAAATGGATAATGCTATTGCGCCCGCCAGGAGACCAAAGACAAAGAATGAGGCAGCAGGTACTTTGAAATGCCGGCCCAGATGCCTGTCCATTGTCAGTGCCTGCAACACTGAGAATGTGTTCAGCTGGGTAATTATGATTTCTGGTACCACTGCACAGCTCCAGATTGGCAGCGTTTTAACGATAGATTTCAGCTCTTCCACTTGTTGAACTGTGCACAGCCTCCATGGGTTCATGTTTGTATGCCCATCTGCTGCAATGTCCGATGATGTTTTTATGGCTGCCTTATTCAGAAACCTGTTATCAAGTTTTTATTTACTAAAATTTTAAATAGTCACTATTGCTTTTAGAGGGGCAAGGTCTATACAAGATGATAACACAATTGGAGCAAGAAAAACAAATAAGTTTAAAGGTCAGTATAATCTGTATAAAAGTAACAAAAAGTTAATAATAAATGAGACATGTCTATCAAGAAAAACAAATAAGTTTAAAGGTCAGCATAATCTGTATAAAAGTAGCAAAAAGTTAATAATAAATGAGACACATCTATCAATAAAGTAGAAATTTTGCTGTGTGCAATAGTATTTTTTAAATCAATCTCAGTAATCAGTCATTTATAATCTAAGAATGAACAAAACATACTAAGCATTAGGTTTTTTATTTGTTCTTAATTGCCTTATGGTATAAATGAAAATAGATTTATTTAAAACTGAACAAAATATATTAATATTAGATTTTTTTATTTGTTTTTAATTGTCTTATTGTATTAGTCAAAATAGATTTGATGTAAAGCTAAGAATAGAAAAACACATTCATATTAGTTTTTATTTGTTTATAATTGTCAAACAATAATTTGATTTGATTTAAGGCCAAGAATAAAAAAAGCACACCCACATCAGATTTGATTTGTATTTACTATTTAATTGTCTTATTGTGTAAAACAGAAATTGGATTTGATTTACAGCTAAGAACAAGCAAAGCACACTTGGGCCACATTAGGTTTGATTTGCCTTTAATTGTCTTATTGTAAAAATTGAAGTTGACTTATATGTAAAAATAAACAAGTAAAAATAATAAATGAGACAGATCTATCAATAAAGTAGAAATTGTGTTGTGTACAATAGTTTTCAGAAAAAAAATATGTGTTTTTAAAATCCATGTTTGAGATTGCACTCAGCAATCAGTCATCCCTGAGCTAAAAATGAACAAAACATACTTAACACTAGATTTGTCATTTTGTTCTTAATTGTCTTAATCTATAAATCAAAATAGATTGATTTAAAACTGAACAAAACATACTAATATTAGAATTTTTATTTGTTCTTAATTGTCTTATTGTATTAGTCAAAATATATTTGATTTAAAGCTAAGAATAGAAAAGCACATTCATATTAGTTTTGATTTGTTTATAATTGTCTTATTGTAAGAATTTGATGTGATTTAAGGTCAAGAATAAACAAAGCACACTCACATCAGATTTGATTGTATTTATTCTTTAATTGTCTTATTGTGTAAAACGAAAATTGAATTTGATTGACAGCTAAGAACAAGCAAAGCAAACTTAGGTCACATTAGGTTTGATAAATTGGATTTGATTTACAGTTAAGAACAAGCAAAACACATTTGAACCACATTAGGTTTGATAAATTAGATTTGATTTACAGCTAAAAAGAAGTAAAGCACACTTTTAATTATCTTATTGTAAAAATTGAATTTGATTTATATGTAAAAATAAACAAAGCATACCCACATTAGATTTGATTTGCTAACATTCTGTCCCCTTCTTTGACACTGGTTATAAAGCAAATGTTTGCCTGAGCTGTTGCGTAAGGGGAAGTCCAGATTCGACCTTTGCTCCATAGTACAAATCCTGTGCATTGGAAGGCAGTTTCAGTTTCCTTTTTCTAAGGGACGCCACAATGACTTGCAGGAACCCTGTGAAGGGGCTGCCCTCTGGACGAACACAATTGTACAACCTCGTCCCAGAAAAGAATAATATCAAGGCTATTCCAGTTAGGGCAACACAAATCCCAAATCCCCATGCCCAGCTCACATTAGTTTCAATATACACAATCACAGTGGATGCTATCATGATTGAAACATAGACGACACAGAAATACCAGTTGAGGAATCTTTGAAGCGGTTTTCCACCACCCTTCGCAAATTGATCTGCTCCAAAAGCAGTTCTTGAATTGAACCTTGCTCCTGCCGATCCTGCTATTAATAATGCAAAATAAACATAGAGAACACCATATTGTCCTCTGCTGGGACCATGGCATCTTCCTTCAGCTCTTAGTTTGGGGCTGCATGGAGGTGGTCTTAAGGGATCTATAATGGCCGTCAGCAGTAGAAGAATCATTGCCTGAAAGAAAGATTAAAAAAAAAGTTCAAATTGATCACTCATACCCATGGTGCAACTTTAAGAATAAATTGAATAAGAAAGCACGTACAATCAACGTTATAACTAAACATATGGAAAGTGTCCAATAACGGCCCAGATATGCATCTGCAAGAAAAGCTCCAATTAATGGAGACAGATAGTTTCCCCCATTAGATATGTTGAGGATATGAGTGGCTTCGATGTTGTTTATGTTGAACTCTGTGATCAAGTAAACAATCATGTTTGCCACCAAACCAGTGATTGCTATTCCCATGCAGAGTTCATTTCCTGCTTGCAAACAAGATGCACAAGTATGTAAGGAGTGATCTTGAAAATCTAAGCAACAAACATCTTTGTAAGTTGAGAGGTTTCAAATCATTTGATAATTTTATAAAAAATTGAACAACCAATAATGAAAGGGAAAGTTTTCCATCCTCCACGCTCCTCCTTAACTGGGTGATTAACAGTGAGTGCTGCTCCAAATCCTCCTCTGCTTTTTCAATACTCTCAGGTTCAGAGGAGCAAAGCTCAACATCCATCTCAACGGTATGATCCCTGAACAAAATTTGTTTTTTTTTTCCCTAAAGACAGACTATTAAATGAAAACATACAGACAGACTATAAAAGAAAACAAAGGCCCGAGGTGGTAAACGTGTCTGTTCCAGTTTTGGACACGCACAAATGATATTTGTGGACACAATACAAAGTTCACCAAGGCCACTAATAATTGCATTGGGTGCGTGTACTGAGAACCAGGCCACTAATAATCTTCAATCAATACCACTTACTATAATCAGCGCTAACGTTCAAAACCTATCATTTTGTTGATATGAAGCAAAGAAACGGACTTCACGTTTCCAACCATCAGAGGCGTCATGAACACCCATCCCCTAACTTGTGCATGCACTCCCGTCTTTGTGGACTGTATTCCAAACTCTAGTTAGGAAGGAATGTACGCCTACTTGAGTTAGTATAGTAAATATCATATGTAATGTTGATGCATTCTGTTCGTTTTTTATTTGGATCAAATTGACAAATATTGGCACCTCTTTTAAGACAAGTGAATAATGATAGGTTTTCTATCTAGAGTTCTATAGCAAAATTATTTGATCGAAAGAATATTGTTTCACATGTTTCTTCATCACAAATTTATTATATATATTTGCATCAGTTTCTTTAATATTCAATGTATAACACTTTGAACAAACAACCAATTAAATAAAGTGTTAATATCACATCTTTTGTTATTGATCTTACTTTAATATTCTACATGAATCAAGACTTCTTGATTTTGATTTTGTTTTGTAATGCATGTTGTATGCTTGAGATAATTGGAACATTTAAAAATGTACATTGAAAAACAGAAAATTATAAACAAATATATAAACAATGCATACATTATATATATTTACAAAAAGAATAATATGGACCCTCTCCAAGTTTCACATATTTATCCCTAACCAAAAGAATGCATAATTATAAGCATACTTGGATTAGGCTAATGCTTTGGAAATTATCTACAAGATGGTCTACTATTTTTAATTTTTATTTCTCTTTACAAGTAGTCAACATTTGTTCCCCCTTTTTTCCTTACCCTGTAAATTCATTGCATGAAAACTCTATTTGGAGGCGATTAGGGTTTAAAGTTTTAAAATGTAGAGGGGATTGTCTGCTAGTTGCATATGCAAAGGGGTGGTGGACATAACATTGTTTGCCAGATACATCCTTATATCAATATTTTAATCAATTGCAATTATGGAATAATTGGTGTTCCTTTAATGTGCTTCAAAGCTTCCCAACAACATGTGGATTTGGTTTTACTTCATGAAATATTGAAAATTGTTTGGTTTAGGGGAAGTGTACTAGTAGTTATTATAGTTAACTTGTGCACGGGAAAATCCTCAATGGTACATTATATTTTGATGATTTCTTATGGTTGTCTCTATATGTGACTTAACTGCTAACAACTATTGTTTTGGCTTCTAGCTATTAACGATGTATGATGTGGCATCTGTTATGTGCACAAGGGACAAAAATTTGTCATTTCAAAGTGTTTCCTGATAGCAACATAAAGATGCACTAGTTATCACACACTACAACCATGTCAAACATAGCCAATACTTATTCATAAATGTCCAAGTAGCCATAAGCTATAGGTACCAAAAAGTTACACCACTTCTCCAATAACTATTCAAAAATTCTAACTAGTGGACCACAAGTAAGTAGCTATTATTACATGTGAAATTGATCAATAGACTTTTTGTTATCATATTTTTGGTTACTTTAAAGTTAGTAATTGGGGGGTTGGATGATCAAGGAGTGAATGGTAATCATAACCTCACCCAAAATTCACCAATAAATTAAAGACAATGTCTCATAATATTTTTTGTAAAAATTTACCCAAAAAAAAAATCAATATTGCACTCTTTCTAAATATAATCTCATGTATACCAAGATTTAAAAATATGTACAATACAACCAAAAATATTTTCAAGGAAAATCCTAACATAGATTTCAAAATTCACCAAAAAGAAACATAATTCATTTCATGTTGATTTAATATCAAAAGGGTTTCTTAAACTTCTACAATCTAAATTAATTACTCATATAGGAACTGAGATTTCACTACGTAATTCAATATATAACTTATGTTTATAAATATTAAGAATATAATCCAAGATAACTAAGTTACTGTTAGTAAACAAATTTGTCTTTTATTTAATCTTTTCCAAAACAGTCACTCTATTACCCTTTAAAGACAAATATTCACTAACAGTTGGGTAAGTGTTCTCTTCAAATCACTTCCCTCTAAATTTTATTTAGGTACAGCTCCCTAAGATAGATTTTCAATGAATCTTAGTTAATCAATATTGCAGTTTTAGCTTTTGACCTGAAAGTTGTAAGGGTTGCTATATCATTCTTAGAAGATAAGCTTTTTCAATAATATTTCAAAAGTAAATAAGACATGCAATAGCAGAAAATCACAGTTTTCTACTTCCCATACTATTTTAGAGATAAAATAGATCAAAGAATGAATCTATGAAATGAAAATCAGACTAAGATCACTGATAACACAAGATATTGTTGGAAATTTTAACACAATAGAGAATAGATTAAAATGTTGCCACAGAACATGCATCCACTCATTTCAAATAGCACAGATTTGAAATATAACCAAATAGACATATTAATTGTCTTTGCAGCATAGTAAAAAGTTAGAAAAATATATCTTAGTTCATCAACAGCAAACTTGACTTATCAAATGTTTTCTTTCCAAGAAAATAAACTGTAAAGATGAAAAATCACTAGTTCTTTTCCAAAAAACTCTAACCCCTTCACTCTCGCCACTAATGTACTTATAGTTTTAGCAAAGCCAAGAGGTCTCCCGAAAAACCTGACCTCTCAGTTAAAACAGTTAACAGAGTAACCAAATTTAAAAAGGACACATGTCCTTATGAGTTTTTCAAGCAATTAAAAGATAACTAAAATTCAAGATCCGGTTCTTTGTCAGCAATGTGCTCCTCATCACCAGCAGGGTTCTCTCCTTCAACTACGGCAGATTGGGTTACCTCCCATTGCTTGTACGCCTGGATAAGCTCCTTTGCGAGCTACAAATGAGGGACTTTTATGTTCAGTATCCTAGTCATCATCGCTTTCTTAGTCTACTTGGATTTATTGACTTTCTCAATTATTGTAGGAAGTTGATCTACGCAGAGATATAGCATGGATTCAATCCTAGCCACTTGTGTGAAATCTGAGGCTTTAGGGTTAGACTTTTCTTTAATTTTCCTCATGGTAGCCTTGAACACCCCCAGAGCTGCCTTTAAGTCTTGCTCTCCATGACTGGTCGTCTATGTATGAGCAAAGTTAATCACTTTTAACTCATTTATCATTATTTTATGTAGTTACTTGATTTCATTTTCACTATCCTTATTTTTAGAAATGGTATTCCTGATATTGGTGATACGCCAACTGATGTTCTTCCTAAGAATAAAAAAGGTGGCTTCATTAGGTGATTTCATAGATTTTTCTGTGCAGAACTTTACAAACCCATAGTTCTCAATTTATAGAAACTTGGACATGGTTGCAAACCATTTTTACTCTTCCCTGTCCCACACTTGTCTCTGTGTTTGTAAATCCCCTATCAAGGCTTATGTATCAAAGAGAACATCTTAAGCATCTTTGAGATATCTGAGGCCACTTTTAATGACTTCGTTGATCCATTCATCCATTGAAGACACCAGGGCTCGACCTCATTGAACCTGACTAAAGAAATTTTTACTCTCGATGGATTCTAGGTCAAAAATTTGAGGAGACTGAACTAGGAGAGTAGCATCAAAAATACATAAAGTATTAATAAACTGTGACAATGTGATAATTGTTTGTTTTAATTCTTTCTTTTCCTTTCCATCTTGCCATGAAGAATACAGTATTTGTTGAGCTGTTTCTTTGAATAAATAATTTTTACCAGCCTGATCCATGGTACCCAGCTCAAGTTTTGTGACCTCAAAATCCTCTGCTCTAATTTCTTGTTCTCCTTCTTTTGGCTTGTAAGTGGCTACCTCTGTAGTCCACTTCCCAGTTTTTGTATCAGCAAACATTCTGGCTGTACTTTTCACCTTCTTGGTTTTCAAGGTTTTTTGAACATATTTGCTAACAATATCTTTGACAAGGACCGAGACAGGAACTAAACTGTGCTTTTTACTTACATAGGTAGCTAACCACTTAGACATAATATCAGAACTGGTGGATTTCTCAGGAGTCTTCGCTAGTGTACCAATCACCTCCAGTGTTACATCATCTAGATAAAAAATGTTTGTGTCCACTTGTTTATCTTCAACTATGTGAAAACTCACCTCTTCCAACTTATCCTCATCCAGATCAATTGTCAGTACATCTTCTTGAGCCATTTCTTTCTTTATCCTCGATCTGGTCTTAGATCGTGTAAGCCTCTGTGAAGGAGCCACTGACAAGGGATCTATTGTAGCTTTCCTTCAAGTGTGAAGGCCCTGCATTTTCAATTTGTATAGATGGATTAGAAATAGAAACTGGAGAATGTAAATAAGTAACCCTAACTTCTTCTTTTACTATTTTACGTTATTTTTTCTTTCTTCTTGATTGTAACCATTCATTAGTTTTTTGAATCACACATTGATTCCTCTTCTCAATATTATCTTCTTCTTCCTCAAACCAGTTAATAACAGGATCACTTTTTTCAATTAGTTTCTTGAAGTTGGGTTCAACTAAGTTGGACCCATCATCAGTTATCCCTTCCATATTGATTTTAAGTCTCATTGATTGGATTTGCGATATGCACAATCTGTTGTGTGCCCTTTCTTCTACCTGTGATTCATCACAAAAATCTTCCTAGAAATCTTCTAGGTGAGGTAGAGGAAACATATGAGACCTAAGCCCTAAACTACCGCTGGCATAGTTTTTATTATCAAATCCAATTCTTTCAATATATTATTTGAAATCAAAATGGCAAATTTCACTTCCAATGTTGACTACGTCTACCGTTGTTTTACATGAGAACTTTCCTAGTGATATAGGGAAAGCTTTTTCCCATTCTTCTTCAGGGAGGAATATTTTCAAATTGGTAGTGAGTTGTCTACAAATCTCAGATAGGATGAAATAATCAAAATTATACCTACGCAATCTCATCGGTGGATCCTCAAAATCCCCAATCCTGATGTAGGTGAATCTAGGAAACTGGATGTAATAACTTCCATATTTGGTTACAAGCTCCTAAGCTTCTAGACTAATTCTTTTATCATAAATATTGGCTAACTCAAAACATAGTTTACCCATAGATGTATCATGCACCCTTCTTTAATTTTCAAAAATATTGTCCTTTTGTAGAATTGGGTAATACTCGTAGATACACATATCTATGACCCAGGGTTTATGTGGCATTCCATGCCATTGTCTGTTGCAAGCCAAGAAACACATGAGATAAGAATCCATGAATAAACTACTACCAGTCAATTTAGATGTGCTAAGTTGTTCTCTAAGAGAGCTAGCAATTAATTCGGCCCAATCTAGGAGTTGCGTTCCTTCAAGGATAATTTGAACATAGAAATACATCCAATCTAAGAAAAGGAAAGCTACCTGAGACCCTCTTACCCTATGCAACATCACTATTATATCACCGATATATGAGTGAACATGGGTTCTATTGAATTTTTTAGGTAGTCATGAACCCCCTCTTTGTGGCTTCAGAAGCCAGCTTTTAGCTATGGAAGAACAGTTTGCATCTCTATTTTCATTGAATTTGATAATAGACTACATGGGAGAAAAGGTGGAGAAAGTATTTTTGGGGAGTTGTAGGGCTTGAACCACCATTTCTCTATTAACAGGCATTAGGACACTACCATCCTTTTTGATAGTTTCTGTCTGTGCATCATAATTCCTTATGCATTCAAGGATTAACTCAGGGCAAATACAACAGGAGGAAAAGTTGTAGCTGAACATAGCCCACTGTGAAGGATTTCTAGAGCTGGAGTACCCTCAAGGGAATTAAGAAGATGGGTGGGAGGATTTTCTACATTATAGTCTTCTAGGTCTGTAACTGATATTATGGGGCCATCACATACTAAACTCGAAGTATTCCCAAATAGATGAAAATTTGACCTCATGACTATGTGTGTGAATTTTGTACCTAGCTGTAGACACAACACTTCAATAAAACATTAGAGGTTAGCAAAAATTGAAATCGTGTAATGAAATGGAAACTAAACTAACTAGGCGATTTACTACCTTCTAGTAGGTGCGAGTATGTATTCTCAGATTGGACCGAGATCAGTGACCTTGACGACACCTAAATGAAGGATTTGAATGTAGAATCTAGATATGAGATGAATGCAATTAATCTATATTTTTGTATTTTCTATGCAATTAGGATGAAAGAAAACTGATATGAATCTAATCTATATGAAAAACTGATATGCAATTGATCTAAGAATTGATATGCTAAAATGATATGAATGCTCAAAAAAATAAAAATCTCACAACAACCTTGATTCGCAAAGATGGATTCTTCGATCACCAATTCGCCAGCGTGAGGATGCAATTTGTGGATGGATCCCTTTAGAGGAGCTGAAGCCTTGATTTTATAGAAATCCAGGGCTTTGGAGGTGCATGAGAAAATCCATAAATCACTCTTGATGAACTCAGGTTGATTTTTGAGTCAATAAGGAATCAAAGATAATTAACTCACAAAATCATGCAAATCATGCAAAAATAGCTTTTTAACTCAAATCAAAAGTTTAGATCAGTTTTGAACTCAAAATAGATGTTGAGTTTCCAAAAGTTAACAACTTGCATTGATTTTCTGATTTAAAGTTTAACTGCTCTTTGAATGTGCACAATTAATTATGAATTAATTAAACAAATAAAGTGATTTGTCCTCAACTTAACTGATTTTAAATTTAAGAATAACTGATTTATGGGTTAATCAATTATTAACTCAAACTTTTATTCAAAAACTATATCATTAAATGAGACAATTGACATTAATTAATTAAATAAGAATTTAATCAATTAGTCATAGGATTTTTTGATTTATTGTCAGAATTAAATAATACAATTTAGGAATAAATATAATTAAATTAAATTAAATAATTAAGTGACAAAATTAAATCTAATTAATTAAATATTCAGAATATTCAATTAATCAAACTTTAGGATAAATAAGATTTATCGCCAAATAATCATTAAATTAAAGATAATTAGATAAATAGGAATATTTTTAGGAATATTCCCCGATGCAGAATTTAGGATAATCACTTAGGATTTGATAATGTGCAGATGTGCCTCAGGTTAGGACTTCAATGTCGATTTCATTCGATTTGAAGATGTAGGAGCTTAATGAACCTATAGCCCATTTTTGGGGTATTACAATGACTACAAACACTTAATTTTTCTATTCACTGTTTTGTCCACTGAATTTGAAAATATCACGAGGGTAATGGCCAAACTCACCTTATTTCTGTAAAAAAATTCTGACCACAGGAGCCACCAAGTTCTTACCTCCGCACACCAGCTTCTTACTAATAAAACACTTAGGAGTTTAAGCAAAGGAAATAACTTAAATAGAAGCATGAGGGCTTGAGAATTTATTACAAATCTTTTACGGAGAGAGCGGCAAAGATTTGATTTGACAACTTATGCATGCAATCCATAATTACCCATTAAGCAAATCCTGAGATCAGTAAAAATAATGATTATTCAAATTTCTCAGGTGTACTAAAACCTCTTACCATAATTATCATTAAATGCATTCTCTCCTATGGGCCCTACTGCTTAGCTATCACCAGATTCTCCTTTCTCTCTTAATCCTCTCGGATTCCTTTGAACAAGAAAGAACAAAGTTCATGGTTGTTCAAAATTGTTTAAGACTGTTCAATTTTGTGATCTTCTAGGTTAGCCCAAGTGATGATTTGAATGCCAGGATATGTCACGAATCCGTAATTGATGTGCTAGCTTCTCCTTATGACTCAGCGGCAGATAAATCTCTTTCATTTTCTTTCCAAACTATCATGTTTTCACAAGAGTAATGAAAATGATATGAACTACCTTGAACGGACTTGAACACTATTCAAGCATGTTCATAGGTGTTCAAAGGTGTTCAAGAGTGTTCAACAAAAACAAAGTTTATCAATAACTTCAAGAAGTTCAGGATCAAATCATGACCAAAAAGACTAACATTTTTATGACTGAACTTAGGACACACAAAGCAAAGGAATATTGATCAAAAAGGGGAAGGTTCATCCAACGTAAGGCCAAAACAAAGAAATGAAGGACAAGTACCAAACTGGGACTAACATTAGCTCCAACTGGGGACTGCTTTTCACAAAAGGCAAAGAACTCTGAACTCTAGTTATGCAAAAAATGAAAGGGGGAAGAACAACACACCCAAACGAAATAAGAAAAGACAACTAACCTAACATGTACAAAAATTTACATACTAAGAGACTCAAAGTTTTACCAACTTTAAATCTAGCCCATTGCAAGAGTACGAAAAAGATTGATCCATCAAGATAAGCTAGTTTAAAAGCATTAGATCCCAGCTCTTCTTTAATGAAAAAAGGTCCTTTCCACAAGGATTCAAACTTACTATGAGCTCCTTTAGGTTCTTTCCTTTTATCTAAGAGTAGCACTTCATCACCTTTCATGAATTTCTGAGGCTGGGTTTTCCTATCAAAGATGTTTTTTACCTTAACCTAATGCTCTGTGATTCTGTCTACTAGCGCTTTCTTGTCTACTTAGAGTTTATGTAAATACATGATTCTTTTTTCCAAAGAATCTCTGAAAGCTTGGTCTTCAATAGCAGCTTGTAGTTTTATGGCTGATAATTCCAAAGGAAGAGATACTTGCGCTCCTACACCATACACTAATTCAAATGGTGTCATGTTGATTGCTCTTTTTGGTATTATTATGTCCACCCAGAGGGCTTAAAAGAGATTTTTGTGCCAATTCTTACCATTATCATCCACCAACTTCTTCATGATGGCTACCAGATTCTTATTGCTAGATTTTGCCTGCTCATTCCCTTGTGGGAAATAGTCCGATGAATGAGACAAGGAAATACTATGATCATAACAAAAAATAATTAACTCTTGAGATGAAAAATATGTAGCGTTATCTGTTACAATCTTTTGAGGAACACCAAAACGCACCAGAATGCTATTTTTCAAGAAATCACACACCACCTGAGAATTTTCTTTTTTGGTTGGAATAGCCTCAACCCATTTGGTGAAATAATCTATTACTGTTAGAATGTAGATATCACCAACACTAGATGGAGGATTAATAGGGCCAATAAAATCTAGTCCCCACTGCTTAAAAGGTTCATCCACAATGGCAGGTTTCAAGGGTAACGCTGCCAATTGAGGTTTCCTAGAAAACAATTGACACTTCTCACACCTTCTGACATATGTATAAGCATCTTTGAACATGCCTGGCTAGTAGAAACAATTGCAGAGAATTTTGAAAGAAGTGACTGAAGAAGAAAAGTGTTCCCCATAGGCTTCCTCATGAAAGGTTTTTAATAATTGCGCATGTTGCTCCTTATCAACACATCTGAGGAAAGTTCCATTAATGCTTCTTTTGAACAATGCACCCTACCATATCACATATTTTGTTGCTTGCAGCCTCAGATTTCATCTTTCTTTTGGGGTTAACCAAGTAGGGCATTCTCTGTAAGTCAAATAATATGCTATATCATAGAACCAAGGGTTAGTCAAACTTACCAATAATGCATGAGATACTCCATTTCCTAGCTCTTCATCCTCTCTTGGATTCTCGGCTATGAATTTACATAATCCTCTTCCTCTAACTAGTTTCATAGGTTTTATTGTCAGATCATATTCCTATATTTTAGTTACCTACACCGCCCTTTTGTTCATGGCTATTTCTTGTTGTGTTAGTAGGATTTTTATAGCAGAATTAGGAATAAATACCACAGAGTTTGAATGAAGAATATAAAACCTAAACTCTTTGACAATTGTAAAAGCTTGCTTTTCAATGATTGAATACTTGAGTTCATGATTTTTGAGGGGAGTACTCATTAAAGCAATTGGTGCTTCATTTTCTGAATTAGTCTTTTGATTAAGCATTCCAGAAATGAATGGTCAGAAGCATAGCAATAAATAATAATAAAAAAATTGTAATCTAGATGAACTAAAGATGGAGCATTTTCCAAAGCATTCTTGATTTCATTGAAAGATGCTTTACCGGCTTCAGTCCATTTGAAAGGTTGTTTTTCACTCATCATTCCCATAATATGTCTAGTCAACTCAGAAAAATTTGGCACAAATGCTCATAGAAAATTAATCTGACCAAAGAAATATTTCACCCTAATCCTAGTTGATGGAAGACTTAGCTGCTAAATTGCTTTCACTCTTTCAAGATCAATTCTGATCCCTTCCTTAGAAACTATATGACCCAATAATTTACCCTCTGTTACACAAAAGATAGATTTTTTGGGATTGAGAGAAATACCGTGGTCATGACACCTTTGAAGAACATATTGGAGATCTTTGAGATGGTGCTTTCATCTTCGGGAATATACTGTCAAATCATCAATGTATATAACAATAATTCTATTCTTCATGTCAGCAAAGGAAGAATCCATAGCCCTCTAGAAGGTTGCCCCATCATTTATCAGACTGAAAGGCATTCTATTATATGCAAATGTTCCCCAAGGTGTAGTAAAAGTAGTTTTATGTTTATCATTTTCTGCCACACTGACCTGATTGTATCCTGAGAATCTATTACGCATTGACATGATCTCAGATCTGGCAACCATTTGTAAAACATGTTCTATCTCTGGTAAGGCGTAATTGTCCTTCAAGCTTGCTTGGTTTAGGTTGCGAAAGTCCACGCAAATCCTTATTTCACCATTCTTCTTTCTCACTGGAACAATATTCGCAATCCAGGTTGAGTGATGAATTGGGTATATGATTCTCACCTTCAACATTTTTTCTACCTCCCGTAGTATAGCTTCTGATACTTTTGGGTTATAACTATGCAAATTTTTTCTGAAAGGCTTTGATTATGGTTTGAGGGGTATATTATGGCTAAAAAATCCACCTCTAAAATCCTTTAGGTCATTATAATTCCAAGAAAAAACATTTGTATAGGTAGTCAGCAATGCTTGGAGTCTTTCCTTTTCCTGCAAAGATAGAGTCTTTCCCATAGATATCCACTTAGGCTATGATTCATCTCCAATGTTGATTGTGTCATACTCTTTTAGTGTTTTAGGGCGTGGGCTTCCTTTTCCTAAGATATAGCTATCATCTCTTCTAGAAAATAAACTTTCAAGAGCAATCAAGCCTTTAGGAATCTTATTACCTTTTAACTAAACTATCTCTTCTGATGACTAGTTTTCAGAATCGGGTTCTTCACATATTTCATTTGATCCTTCAAAATAAGTGGATGCAAAAACCTATACACATGTCATAAATTCCTTCATGCTAGCATCATCTTCAAACACTTGTAAATGCTCAACATTGTCAGGAACTGCAGGTCTATAAATCATCTCTATCCTATAAATGTCCATTTTAAAATTAGGGTGGGGAAGCAATAAATAAGCCAAAACAACTAAATAATCTTCCCTTGAATTTAAACTTCTTGGGATAGCTTCTATAAAAAAGGCATCAAGGGCCTCAATCTCCTTCTAGATCAGATCTCTATAATGTTTTAGTCGTTCATTCTTTACCATGAACTAAACCTTCACTTGTTTAACTATCACTTCAACATCCCCTCTTGCAACAAGAATTTTAATCCTGTGAACCTTCACCTCCTATAGGCCTAATAACAAGGCTTCATACTCAGCAGTGTTATTGGTGTTCTTAAAATCCATCTTGAAGGAAAAAGGTAAGCATTCTCCATCAGGGCCTTTAAGAACTACCCCAACTCCTGATCTAGCATTAGCACAACTACCATCAAATTCCATTGACCAAATTTGAGAAACTTCATCCTAAACTATTGAAATAGGGGAAACCTCATTAGACATGATTAGATAATTCCCAAATTCACACTCCTGATATAAAATTTGAGCTTTCGGGTCATCAGAAGTAAAAACCGTGTGCTTATTCTTTGCCTCAGGTTCCAACTTAACCTTCTTCTTTCCTATAAGAATCATTTCTTCTAACCAATCCATCTTAATTTTCCCACACATGTCTCTACAAAAGGTCCTACTCAAAAGTATTCCATAGCTTGCTGGGATATCAGCCACAAGAATTGTTAATTTTAACCTCTTATCTAGATGAGTAGCTAGGACAGCTTGTGCATCTTTCACTTGACCAATTAGAGGTATTTGTTTACCATCCATTGAATAACACCTCCCAAAATTCTTTGTCAGAGTCAGGCCAAGGGCTTTAGCAACTGAAGACAGCATAATTTTATCAGATGCCCTTGAGTCTATGATACAATTGCTCAATTTGAGGTCATTAAGGAGCAAGGAAATATAGAAAGGTTCAAGCTTTCGGGTTTCATGAATATCACCATTATTTTATGAAGTAGAGGCATTGGATGAATTGGTCTGGTTCATATCTGTAGGAGGAACTACTAAAGGAGGATGGACAAAAGAATCAGTTTAATTGGTTGTACATTGATTAGAATGGGAAGAATCAGGGGATTCACCCTTAACATATTTAATTAACTTGTCAAGTTCCTTTGGGTTCAATCTTAAATAATCGACAGGTGAAATTTGGATAGCAAAATATTGACAAAACTCAACTATGTCAAATGAGGGGACTTGTGCATCTTTTTGCAACATTTTAAATTGAGGGGTCTTTACACTTGAAAGGGGCGTATTACTTACATGTTCTTTACTCTTGGTAGCAACATTTGATGTCGATGGACTATATTTAGGAGACTTCTGATTGCGAGTGAGCATAGCACATGTTGAATCTTCAAGAAAGACTAAAATATCTCCTCTTTCTGAGTCTGATTCATATTCTAGGTAAAATGAGCTGGAGTCACCAAGTCGCTCTTGAGTCATTTCTTCTACCTTCACTTCTCCTAATACATCTTTGGTTGGTCTCATTTGCACATGTCTCATCATATCCGGTCATGTGTCATCATTGTGATCTGTTGTTAAATGAAAGGAACACATAACCAGGTAAGTGCACAAAGATGGGGGACCAAAAAGATGCTACTTTTCTTTTTGGCCCCCCATCGCAAATAGTGCGCACACACTAAAGGGTGTGTGCCCTTTTGAAAAAGTTATATATTTTTGCTACATGCAAGTTTGAGCTCATTTTGCTTTCTCAAACCCGCATTTTTAGCTAAGAGGATATTTGAAAGTGCACACGGCCTATTATAGTTGTTTGTGAGTCAATTATTTTTGTTCATCCATCGATCAAATGGCTCCACGACGTCGTCAAGTTCGATCCGGGAGAAGAGGTAAGTGTTTTTACAACTTATCATGCCTCTTTTTTTTTCTAAATTTTAGTTTTGTTGCAATTTGTTTTTGTTTAAATTTGTTTTGTTCAAATTTTTTTTTGTTTAAATTTGTTGTGTAATCAATATTTTAAAATGTAGTTTTTTTAATTGCCAGGAAGAAATAATTGACCAAACCCTCCACCAAACCCTCCGTCTCCTCGTGAGGAACCAAATGAAGAACCAAATGAAGAAAGAAATGAAAAAAATGAACCTCAATTGCCTCCACCAATCGAGAAACCTCCTCCTGGAACACAACAAAATTTGTTGAACCAAATTGAAAGAGGGAAAAAAGAATTAGAATCTTTAATTAATAGGTTAAAAGATTCTAGTGATACAAATCCCAGAAGGGCAAGACTTGCAAAATCATTGGAAGCAATCTTGACCCATGTAAGTGCAGTTAGTAGGAAAATTAATTTATGGCGAGATAAAAGAGAAGAACAAAAACAATATTATGCAAATAAATTATCTTATGCAGACATAAAAAAGAAAAAAATCACAAAAGATGACATTTTCCAGCTATTTAAAAAACCAGGGGACGCATATACTCTTAGAACTACAACAAGGAGGTTCCCAATTCATTGGTGCATAAATGAAGACATTAAAAACAATTTTTGGGAGAGATGGTGGATGGTCTTTGATTCGCCTCCTTGTAACAATCATGAAGTTCCTATATATTTCTTGAGGAAACTTTATTGCGAGTTTGTACTCAAGGTGGTGCCAAATTATTTTGACATGCTGGATTCTCAGGGTAGAGGAGGGGGTTCATCATTTGATCGAGCAGGGGCACATCATGACCCTAACGTACCTAGGGTTGTTAGTGGCAAGCCACCATTGGATCATGTTAGTATTCCTTCCATTGTGAAGGAACATGTAGAGGCAGACACACTAGGCATGATTAGTGCTCTGACATAGACTCTCATCCAGTGTGCCACTCCTTTAGTTGAGGGTGACTATGGTCAATCCTTGAGGGGGCATATTTGTCAGTCATGTGGATGCTTGTGCACATTTGGTACTAGCGAGATAGAGCGAGAGGATTCTGGATTGATGACTGATAACTTTCTAAATACGACATTTGGCATTGACACACAGGTAAATATTTCCAAGTTCATTAAATTTCTTTGATCATATTTCATTTGTAAAAGAATAACTATTTAATTTAGTATCTATTGTTTATGATGAAAATTTAGGGCAAGAGTGTCAGTGGCGGTGGCGGTGGTAGTGGAAGTGGCAATGATCCTAATGTCCCCTTTTACACATCGTCGTCAATTGCACAAGTATGTATCAAATAAAACATTTAATTATCATATTTGATTATTATGTAATTATATGAATAATTATATCCTAACTTATTGTGCATGTGCATTAGATGTGCACTGGTGGACCATCGATGTTCACAATAGACAGTGAAGGGCATCGTGCAACTTTCCTTGAGGTATCTTTATTTGCATATCAATTGGATTTACTTGATCATATTTAATTAATGAATGAATGACTAAATTACTAGACAAATTATGATCAAAATCCAGAGGCACGATGATTACATTCTTTCACCTGGGTTTGTGAGGTCACCATTGAGTCCACAGGTATACATGTAATAATGCATTATAATTAACATGTCAGTAGTACGTTCTTATATGAATGGTTATCTTATAATTTTCCATGTACATGTGCACTAGTTGAATGTTGGAGCTTCGACTTCGACACCGCACACCGAAGGACGCGGTGGAACCTTCACGGAGGTATCATTTACTCATTAGTAGGGTTGTAAAAAAATATATGTAATCTTGATAACTACATAATTTACTTTTTTTGTTTCATTTTCAGCTTTTGACATCAGAGACTCCTCCTTCTGTCCATGATACTTTGGATCATGGAGTAGCTGCAGTAGTAGCTAGTTCTAAAGCACTGACTGAGGTATGAAAGAGATCACTTAACTTTAATTGTTATTTTAATAGTTTGTATTGAATTTTATAATGATATCCATGTATGTATTTTAATTATTATTTTGATCATTGTTGTAGGGACTTATGACTCCAGATCACCAACATGCGCCTTCAGTGGATGAACATAGTGACTATTTGCTAGCGGTAAGCCAATATTCAATTTTATGTCATTGTATAATTCAATTTTGATGTATATTAGTTATCTCTATCTAATTTTATTTTTATCAGGTCGAGCTACAGAAGAGTCTAGACAGGAGGATGAGTGAGTGCACTCGGAAGACTATGACATCCACTGCATCTCCATTGACGCAATGATCGAAGATAGCTTGGGATTTGTTTTCTTCCCTTAGCGGGAAAGGACTAGATTAGGGATATGGATTGTATGCCTATATGGCATTAGTGGACATATTTTTTGTATATTGTATTAGTGATACGTTGTACATCCATTTGGCTTTGAGGAAGCCAGTTTTATTGTATTGAATATATTCAATGTATGACATTATTGGACATATATATTTGACTTCATGCCTTACGAATATATATTTTTTATGTTTTAGGTATGCAATTCATGTGTTTGGTGTATTGATGTATACTAAATTATGTTTATGTTAATGTCTTTGCTTTGTAAATTTCCCATGCCTTATAGTTATGCTTGTATGTTTAACTTGCTGACTGTGCTACAAATACCAGTCACTGTCCTCAATAACAGTCAATTCCTTAACTGTGATAAAAAAAAAGTAATGAAATGAATGCATAAGTGTATAAATATAATATGTAAGAAGCCTAAGTGGCTCTTGTTCTTGCAATGATAATTTTTTAAAGAAATTCTGACAAATCCGGATACTAATGCTTCAATAATTTATTTATAGCTTGGTTGAAAATTCTTCATTTAAATTTCAAGACATTCGATAAATTGAAACTCCATGTTCATTATTATAATTTCTAATATTTCATAATCTCCTCAAATTAAAATAACATTCATGCACCTGTTATTTCATCTACTATGACTGAAAGTATAATCTCCAGCTGAAATTGCTCACGCAACTTCTGTTATTGAATTTGCCACTGCTGGAATGTAATAGCAAAGCATCAACTCACACACCTGATAATGTTATCAAACCCGCGCCTGCTAGGAAGAACCGTTTGCAGAAGACTTACACCTGGCAAAGAATTGAAAGACCCTATGGTTATGATAATTAAGTCTGGTTGCCATAGTCTCTGTATTAAATCCTTCGAACAACAAACCTCCTGCCGTTAATTCATAGCACTACCAAAAATGCACCTAGATTTGCTAGCTGCCCACCACTTTCGAAACTCAATGGCATTCTTAGTATTATTCGATGGCACAAGACTCCATCTCACAACACAGTGCCTGGAAGAATGAACGTTCTTCTTGGCAATTAAACCCTAGTCTCCTTAGCATTTCGAACCATTATAGAATTCTCCATTTCATCAAAATATAACATAATCAATGAAATCCATTTTTGCAAGTCGAAGGATTTTTAAGCAAAAACTTCAATCTTCATCATCACACCAAACTCCAGCTTCAAATACACACTTCTCACTTAAGTGCCTTGAAGCATCAAGCACACACTTTTTAATTAGAACATAAAGTAACATGATAATAAATTAAGCCAAGCTTAATTGTATAAGATATGAAGACAGATGCACATTATGAACCCAACTAAAGAAGAATGAAGATCAAACCAAAATCCAACTGCCTTGCCTAAAATAGGAGCCACTAACTGACTTACTATAAATAGTAAGTGCATACAAAGATCCCCTAAACATTCCATTAGCTCACAGGAATCGCATTAATGAACTAATAATAGCAAGCATAGGTACTTGCTAAATCGGGGACATTACATAATATAAGGATTCTTGGGGTACCGTAATGTTGGCAAGAGTTCTTTTATTAATAAGATTACTATGAAAGATGTGGATGTGCAACCTTATGCTTTTACAAACTAACTTCTAATTGTCCCCTAACTGACTGATTGTTAATAACAAACACTAGAATACATATTTGCACTCATCCTACTACTCACCCCGGAGTCGTCGATGTCATTAGAATGACTATGTGTGCCAAAAAAGGTTGTCAGTAGCATTTATCCGACCATTCAAAGTTGTTGGAACAAACGGTTCGATGTTACGACTGATGGTTTGAAAGATACGCAATGTTGGCCGTTTCAACTGAGGAACACTTTAAGTTCTGACACCGACCGAGAATGTGTTGATGAATTTAAAATAAGTTGAATATCTAAAAATTGAGATAGGCTTTTGTAGGCCCCAGAAACATGGTCCCGTAGCACCTAATGGATCGATTCTACCTCACACAAGCTCCGAGATATGACCCCGCAAAGATCATCGATTTCATGCTTAAGGGACCTTGAGGGACACTTCAGCACGGAGTCATCAACGGGGTTCAAATGACTATGCATGGTGAATGAGGTTGACATTAGCATTTACTTGGCCATTTAGAGATGTTGGAACAGATGGTTCGATGATATGACTAATGGTTTGAAAGATATGCAATGTTGGTCATTTCAGCTGAGGAACACTATGAGTTCTGACACCAACCGAGAATGTGTTGCTAAATTTAAAATAAGTTGAATCTTTGAAAATTGAGAGAGGCTTTTGTAGGCCCCGACAACATGGTCTCGTAGCACTTGACGAATCGATTCTACCTCATACAAGCTCTGAGATATGACCTCGCAAAGATCATCGATTTCATGCTTAAGGGACCTTGAGGGACACTTCAGCACGGAGTCGTTGGCGGCGTTCGAACGACTATGCATGGTGAATGAGATTTCCACTAGCATTTACCCAGCCATCTAGAGTTTTTGGAATAGATGGTTCGATGCTATGACCGACGATTCGAAAGATATGCAAGTTGGTCATTTCAACTGAGGAACACTTTGAGTTCTAACACCGATCGAGAATGTGTTGCTGAATTTAAAATAAGTTGAATCTCTAAAAATTGAGATAGGCTTTTGTAGGCCCCGGCAACACAGTCCTGTATCACCTAATGAATCAATTCTACCTTGCATGAGCTCTAAGATATGACCCCGCAAAGATCACTAATTTCATGCTTAAGGGACCTTGAGGGACACTTCAGCAAGGAGTCGTCAGCGGGGATCGAATGACTGTGCATGGTGAATGAGGTTTCCATTAGCGTTTACCTAGCCATTCAGAGCTATTTGAACTGACAGTTTGATGCTACGATTGACAATTCAAAAGATACGCAACGTTGGCCGTTTTAGTTGAGGAACACTATGAGTTCTGACACCGACTGAGAATGTGTTGCCAAATTTAAAATAAGTTGAATCTCTGAAAACTAAGAGAGGCTTTTGTAGGCCCCGTCAACATAGTCCCATAGCACCTAATGGATCGATTCTACCTCACACAAGCTCCGAGATATGACCCCGCAAAGATCGATGATTTCATGCTTAAGGGTCCTTGAGGGACACTTTAGCACGGAGTCATCGGCGGCGTTCGAAGGACTGTGCATGGTGAATGAGGTTTCCACTAGCATTTACCTAGCCATCTAGAGCTATTGGAATAGATGGTTCGATGCTATGACTGACGGTTTGAAAGATATGTAACGTTGGTCGTTTCAGCTGAGGAACACTTTAAGTTTTGACACCGACCGAGAATGTGTTGCCGAATTTAAAATAAGTTGAATCTCTGAAAACTGAGACAGGCTTTTGTAGGCCCTAGAAACATGGTCTTGTAGCACCTAACGAATCAATTCTACCTCACACACACTCCAAGATATGACCCTGCAAAGATCATCAATTTCATGCTTAAGGGACCTTGAGGGAAACTTCAGCACGGAGTCGTCAGCAGGGATCGAATGACTATGTGTGGTGAACGAGGTTTCCACTAGAATTTACCCAGCCATCAGGAGCTGTTGGAACTGATGGTTCGATGCTATGACCGATAGTTTGAAAGATACACAACGTTGGTCATTTCAGCTGAGGAACACTGTGAGTTCTAACACCGACCGAGAATGTGTTGCTGAACTTAAAATAAGTTGAATCTCTAAAAACTAAGATAGGCTTTTGTAGGCCCCAGCAACATGGTCTCGTAGCACCTGATGAATCAATTCTACGTCGCATGAGCTTTGAGAAATGACCCCGCAAATATCATTGATTTCATGCTTAAGGGACCTTGAGGGACACTTCAGCACAGAGTCGTCAGCGAGGATCAAACGAGTGTGCATGGGGAACAAGGTTTCCACTAGTGTTTACCTGGCCATCTGGAGCTGTTGGAACTTACGGTTCGATGCTACGACTGACGGTTCAAAAGATATGCAACGTTGGTCATTTCAGCTGAGGAACACTTTGAGTTCTGACACCGACCGAGAATGTGTTGCCGAACTTAAAATAAGTTCAATTTTTGAAAACTAAGAGAAAATTTTGTAGGCCCCGACAACATGGTCCTGTAGCACCTGACGAATTGATTCTACGTCACACGAGCTCCAAGATATGACCCGACAAATATCACCGATTTCATGCTTAAGGGACCTTGAGGGACACTTCAGCACAGAGTCATCAGCAGGGATCGAATGACTGTGGGTGCCAAACAAGGTTTCCACTAGTGTTTACCCGACCATCCGGAGCTATTGGAACCGACCGTTCGATGCTACGACCAACGGTTTGAAAGATATGCAACATTGGTTGTTTCAGCTGACGAACACTTTGAGTTCTGACACCAACTAAGAATGTGTTGCCGAACTTAAAAGAATTTGAATCTCTAAAAATTGAGATAGGCTTTTGTAGGCCCCGGCAACATGAACCCGTAGCACTTGATGAATCAATTTTATGTCCCACAAGCTCTGAGATATGACCCCGCAAAGATCATTGATTTCATGCTTAAGGGACCTTGAGGGACACTTCAACACAGAGTCGTCGGTGGGGATCGAATGACTGTGTGTGCCAAATGAGGTTGCCACTAGCATTTACCCAGCCATCCAGAGCTATTGGAACTGATGGTTTGATGCTACAATTGACGGTTTGAAAGATACACAACATTGGTTGTTTCAGCTGAGGAACACTTTGAGTTCTGACACCAACCGAGAATGTGTTGTGGAATTTAAATGAAGTTGAATCTCTCAAAACTGAGATAGGATTTTGTAGGCCCTAGTAACATGGTACCGTATCACTTGATAGATCGATTCTACCTCACAAGAGCTGCAATATATGACCCCACAAAGATCACTGATTCCATGCTAAAGGGACCTTGAGGGACACTTCAGCACAGAGTCATCGGCGGGGATCGAACAACTGTGGGTGCCAAACAAGGTTGCCACTAGCGTTTACCTGGCCGTTCAGAGCTATAGGAACTAATGATTTGATGCTATGACCAATGGTTTCAAAGATACACAACGTTGGCCATTTCAGCTGAGGAATAGTTTGAGTTCTGACACCGATTGAGAATGTGTTGTCAAATTTAAACAAAATTGAATCTCCAAAAATTGAGATAGGCTTTTGTAGGCCCCCCAGCAACATGGTCTTGTATCACCTGATAGATCAATTCTACATCACATGAGCTCTGAGATACGACCTGACAAAGATCATCGATTTCATGCTTAAGGGACCTTGAGGGACACTTCAGCACGGAGTCATCGACAAGGATCGAATGATTGTGGGTTTCAAATGAGGTTGCCACTAGTGTTTACTTGGCCATCCAGAGCTATTGGAACTGACGGTTCGATGCTATGACCGATGGTTGGAAAGATACGCAATGTTGGCCATTTCAACTGAGGAACACTTTGAGTTCTGACACCGACCGAGAATGTGTTGCAAAATTTAAATGAAGTTGAATCTCTCAAAATTGAGATAGGATTTTGTAGGCCCCGGTAACATGGTCTTGTATCACCTAATGGATCGATTCCACCTTGCATGAGCTCTAAGATATGACCCCACAAAGATCATCAATTTCATGCTTAAGGGACCTTGAGGGACACTTTAGCATGGAGTTGTCGGTAGGGATTGAATGACTGTGGGTTTTGAATGAGATTTCCACTAATATTTACCTAGCCATTTAGAGCTGTTGGAACTGATGGTTTGATGCTATGACCAATGGTTGGAAAGATATGCAACAGTTGGAAAGATATACATGAAGTCATCGACAGGTTTGGAATGACTATGCGTGGCATGTACTTGCATGAGGACATTATATATTACATAAATCCCACACAGAAGCAGCTGGCAAGCTGCTCAAAAATTAGTAACTGATAGCAAGTGGGATAATGTAGATGCTATAATAAACCACTATCTTCTTTACTCAAGCAACATCTGGTTCATCTGCTCGACTGGGGCATGTTTGGGAATAGACAGTCTCCATTTAAACTCAAGTCTTTGGAAGTAGTTATATTTGTCAGTGGAGGAGACACACCCATTGTATTTGCAATAACTTCATGCTCACTAGAATTTCCATTACTCTTCAATTGGGATACTCTTTCCAAAATTTCATCTACCCTTTTACCAATTAATGGGTCTATTTGTGGACCTCGAAGGAGTTGGTCACCTAAATGAGAACCTTGAGATGAAGTAGGAACTTCTCTATGAAAGAGATCAGTACCTTGAGAAGCTCTCCACTTGTCAGCTAAATTAAAACCTTGGACCATAGATGGTTGTCCTTTGTTGTAAAATGAGGAGTGAGACTGCCTTGCCAAAGGTGGCAATGAACTTACATTTCAAGGATAATGCCCAAGTCCCGTAAATGCAAGGCCATTGACGAATAGTCATTTCTAATATAAATATTTGTGGTGCTAGAATGAAGTGCATGACCAAATTCTTTGCCTGCTAATGAACCAATTTGGGAAATTAATGGGTCTATTTGTGGACCTCGAAGGAGTTGGTCACCTAAATGAGAACCTTGAGATGAAGTAGGAACTTCTCTACGAAAGAGATCAGTACCTTGAGAAGCTCTCCACTTGTCAGCTGAATTAAAACCTTGGAACATAGATGGCTGCCCTTTGTTGTAAAATGAGGAGTGAGACTACCTTGCCAAAGGTGGTAACGAACTTACATTTCAAGGATAATGCCCAAGTCCCATAAATGCAAGGCCATTGACAGATAGTCATTTCTAATATAAATATTTGTGGTGCTAGAATGAAGTGCATGACCAAATTCTTTGCCAACTAACGAACCAATTTGGGAAATTAATGGGTCTATTTGTGGACCTCGAAGGAGTTGGTCACCTAAACGAGAACCTTGAGATGAAGTAGGAACTTCTCTACGAAAGAGATTGGTACCTTGAGAAGCTCCCCACTTGTCAGCTGAATTAAAACCTTGGACCATAGATGGCTGCCCTTTGTTGTAAAATGAGGAGTGAGATTGCCTTGCCAAAGGTGGCAATGAACTTACATTTGTCTGAGTTGAATCCCAAAAATGTTTTGGATGTGGAACATGAATTTGACTACCAGTCCTCCTTCTTACAACATCTCTTTGATTAGGAGATACCCGTGTATTATTCTTCCAAAAATCTTCAATCAAGGATTTCAAAGCTTCAAAAATTGCTTTATCTTTTCATGGTAGTCTATCGAAAAATGACCATAACTCATTTCTATTTGGATCTTCCACTCTTTGACACCTTCCCAGGGCTCTCATTAGAGACTTTCTACTTATTTTCAATGTTTTTCTTGTCTTTCTAATGAGTTGAGATTTCTTCATTTGAGTGCTTACTATCGTTGATGTAAGTACACATCGTGTGACATTACTATATTTTGTGTGTGATGTAGAACCCACACTCTCACATGCAGTCATTAGATTCTTTACAATAGATTTTTCACTTGACTCGTCTGTCATTCTTAGCCCAAGAATCTTCATGATGGGCCTAAATTTCAGATTTCTCATCATTTCAACAAATAGTTGACATCTTCCTGTCATGTTTAAATTCTCAAAAAATGATCTCCAAATATGATTAACATTTCTTTGAAAAGTACACTTGGGAATCTTGTCAGGAAATGCTTGCAAAATGTTAGTATCAATATCAATCAAATATTTTGGTTTTCTATATTTAATAATTCTAGGAGCATCAAAAACATCTTGTGTGAATTGTGTACCATCTTGAGTGCCTTCAACATGAGACGATGTTGTGCCCACACCTTCGGAAGTAGACAATGATGTGCCTTCAGCATGATAGAAGAGTGTGCCCACACCTTTGGAAGTAGACAATGGTGTGCCTTCAACATGATACATTGTTGTGCCTCCACCTTCGGAAGTAGACAATGGTGTGCCTTCAACATGAAACATTGGTGTGCCTCCACCTTCGGAAGTAGACAATGGTGTGCCTTCAACATGAAACATTGGTGTGCCTCCACCTTTGGAAGTAGACAATGGTGTGCCTTCAACATAATACATTGGTGTGCCTCAAACATTGGATGATGATGTCTCATGAACTTGGGAACTCGTAGATGATGTCCCCGCATCTTCATAATTCAATTGTCTCGTTGCACGCAAGTTTCTCATTCGTTGTCTTTTTTATTCCAATTCCAATTCTCTCTTACTTTGTATTGATGTTTCATGTTCCTCATCCAAAGGAAAATCTTATTCTATAGTATCTAATTCTTTTTGTTCATGAAGTTGTCTCATTCTTTCCCTTTTCTTCTCTTTGTCTCTTTCATGCTATTCCTGTGTTAAATTCTTTGCTCGTTTCCTTGTCATGATGATGATTTCTACATATCAATTGATTACAATTTTAAAAATATAATATAAATGTAAACCAATAAGTCAAATTATAATATAAACCTCTTACAATATGAGAAATTATAATATAAATTTATTACACTTATATCAAATTATGTATCAAGAACAAGTCTATATCATACAAATTATAAACCAAAACACTATTAACATTTGACATGTAAAAAATAAAAAACTTACCTCAATCTCTTTTTGTCTTTTTGATTCCCATAATTGACTTTCACGATGGTGCAAA